>LUCM01007973.1:4090-18010 GCA_008360955.1 Fasciolopsis buskii
GTTCCATACCCTCCAGAATCAATATCTATAGGAACTCCATTGTCCCATATTTAGCTCGAATTTTGACAAACCGTGATCGGGTTTCAGCCGAATTCCTGAGCAGCCTATCTTAATGCGTTGTAATTAATCCTGGATAGGTTCTTTTATATTCTTTACGCGGCGATGAGTGTATTTATATTTTATTTATTTATTTCTTTTTCCCCTGTTTTTTTTACCCTCACATTTTCTGACTGAAATGCGACATCACTTAGTGTATGCAAAAGTCTATACAATACAATACAACACCATCCTTCGTCAATGAGCTTCGGAGTTAACTGAAACGGTCAACAATCGTTAGTTTCACTCCATCAGTACTGCTGTAGTCCATTCCGGTAACAGTATTGTACACTTTGAAGGTACTAAGTAAAGTTTATGTCAAGTGGAACTACACAATGCTAGTTCGTCTATCACGTGCTGTACATCTTCCGTAAATTTGAACAAACACACAAGATCGTCTGTGTAATCTGGACTAGTTTTTTTACCATTTGCCAGTGCGACACTTATATCCTGAAAACTTTCTAAATCATCCGTTATTACTTCGTCGAAGACGGCGTTAAACAACAGTGACGAGACGGGACTCACGTGTCGAACTCCCTAGACAACCGGGAGTATGCGACTACAATTCTCGCACCAAGTGCACGAAGCTCCGGCGAAGGGCACCAAATAGCACTGCTCGGTCAACTGAGTAGAGAAAAAACATGTTCAGGTGATAGTGTGTGACGCTCTAAATAACCAGTGGAGAATAAAAATCTGGTCGGTATAATCTCGACCTGGGCGAAAGTTCAGCCTGTTGTTCGCGGATGTCACTCTCGTGAGCCGAGGTCAGACGGCGCCCCGTTCTTGAGGTTGAAACCTTGGTAAATGTCGGGATTCCCATAAACATTTTCTTAAAAATGAACAGAACCAGTGACTCAACTCAAGATAACAGAAAATGCCCCGCATTCCAAATGCCACATAGCAAGAACATAATTGTTTTTGTTGAAATATCTCCACCCGGTCTTAAAAGAACTGGGAAGAGTTCGTCGGGACTGGTAAGTTTCTCCTGCTTCAATAGTCGAATCCTCGATTCCAATTCCAATTCCAATTCCACTGGGGAGTCAAGTGATATCTTAGAACCATTCGCAGTTTTTAACGTCCAAGGAATTACATTGGCGAGCTCCCAGCTAATTTGTTGGTAAAAGTATTTAGTCCAACAGTCGAGCCTTCTCTGCCTATTGATAAGCTGTCCATTTTCTTCGCATACCATCCGATTGACCGGCGTCGCTTAAGTTTAAAAAACTGGACTGTTACTTGAAGTAGGTGTTACATTTGCTCCCATAGTTTCAAAACCCTCTCTTGAGCTTGCCGTTACTCGACGCTGTGAATGACATCGTATCTTACTCATTTTGGCATCTGTGAGCTATCATTTTTGTCCCATTAAACTCAACGCCTCCATTTTTAGTGTCTTTGATGGACGCTGGATCTCGGATCTCCGGTGAAACCTGCCACCAAACGCATCGCCCGGTTGATGTACTCATTCGCATTATTCGCCGCAGGAGTTCCTGGCTCATCTAATAGCTAATGTTCGTATTTAGAGGACGGGAGGGGGGGGGGTGAACAGAACTTGTGGGTCGAGGAGACGTTTTACGGCTAACCACGCTTGGGGTTCGCAGTCATAACCATCGAGCCACTGTAAAAATCCTATTAGAACGAATGTACGATATGATTCTGTGCATGGAACAATAGAATTTACATTTACGAGCAAAGTTTGAGCTTTTGACCCTTGCTGTTTCATCCTGACTTCATTGATGGCTACGTGTCTGTTTAGCGATCAGTGTTTTGCCATCCAATTTTCTCATATGAATATAGTCAAGAAGATGATCTGCATAACCACAAAATACGATAATGCAATCAAGAAGAACCGTACACCACTGCAATGCTTACCATCACTTTGATGTCAGACGGCAATTTGCTCTTGCCTGAAATGTTAGCACACCTACCTTATCTACGGAGAATTTACGTGGTTCTACGTTGCGCCAAATTTCACGGCTAGGTTGATGTCCTCCCTCCTGAGAAGTCAGTGGACCGTAACAGTTACGGGTTGTGCCTATTTTAATGCAATCTCGGGATGAAAACACAAAGAAACTGAACGCCAGATATTGGGAATATGTCATTCTCGTTCAAGCGGCGAACCAGGAGAACGATTTTGTTAATTTCAACCTCATTAACCACCAAGTGATCAATTGTTAGCAGCACCCGAAACGGGAGATTTCATCGAAAAGCAAACCAAGCAAGGCAAATTGAAAAATAGAGAAGGATCATAAATAGTAGTATGCGGAGCCTACTGAGACTTTATACGATTCTCTTTTCTATGACATGCTTGAGGGATTGATGTAGTGGAAGGACCTCAGTACATGCGAGGAGCAGAGGGGAATCGACAATCATGAACCTGAGAGTAGAAGCGGTATAGAATCACATAAGACATCTATAAGTCAATTGTGATAGCGACCCGAGCGGATATGGGATTCGAAATTTTGACCTTTTTGGTGTCAGACGCTTTGTCTATTTGATCATTACCAGATACTGGTTGCTACCTCTTCGCAACGGTCAGTAGTAGACCGCTGAGGCCATGAAGTCAATTTCTGAAACTGTATCTACGCCGCAGGCATATACCAAATAGACTCAATGAAGGAAATTAATACAACTTTGTTGCTTATCAAACATTACTAGTGTATAGGTGCCTCATGGATACAACAGTGCATACATGTTCATGGTCTCGGAGTACTATTGGATCATGGGAACTGGCGTTAGGTCTCAATAGACTGGGCGAAAGGGGACAGCTGTCTACCACCACCAAAGCGATAGTAATGATCGAACTGCGGATTCTCAAGTTAGTAAGCCTGTAAACCCACTAGATATGTCCTCCTTATATATATATATATATATATATATATATATATATATATAGCCAAACTCATTTTGTTTTTTTCAAATGCATTAACTGTTCACAAACAGTTAACACAGAGTAATTTCGCGTGAGGAAATGTGTAATATATGCTCGAGTCATGTAAACTCGGTGAGCTTAAATTTTGGGAGTGTTTAGATGTATTCAGGGTGATCAGGTAGGGAAAAAAAATCTACGAAAACACTCGTCTTGCTGGAATTTCCGGTATTGTAAGGTAAACCGAAAGCCAACTCACCAAATAGTCATCCTCTTCGTTCCCACGCGCTAATCCGGTCGGGCTGAGACCAAAGAACTCGCAGCTCTCAGTCCATTCCGGCAGGTGTGTCGGGAGACATGACAAGAACACTTACTGTACGCATGTACGATCCATGTGGAAAACGGGTCCCGTGATCAGCTCCGCACTCTCGTGTAAATAATTCGCTCCTGGCACGACCGAACTTGTCAAACCAGTATTATCTAACAACTTACTACGAATAGTCGGCTAGTTATGCCAAGTAGTATCCCGCCATCATGCCATAGTTGGCTCCAGGTTGCAGCTTGTTCTTCGACTAAGAAATGCAAGGATCTCTGCCAACAAAGCCTGCATTCTACGGGTCAAAAGCAAGAAAAATCGAATCAGACGGAAAGATTTGTGCGTACAATCAATCAACAGAGAGAAAAATTTATTGGGGATCGCTAGAAGACTGCTTACCTGAAGTATATTGTTCCATGGCATGTGACATTGATTTTCGGCTTATACAAGTGAGAAAAATTCGATATGGATCGTTCGGGGTTAACGTGAACCCGTTGGACAATGTGTCCGGTATTACGTTAGTAAAGATATAAAAACGGCTCGTTTCCGGTTGGAAATGTTCACTTTCCACGATCCGAGTGGACCCGATTATGGCACTACAGGGTGTAGGAAACGAGTGGAAAAGGGAGCGGACTTCAGTAACTAAATCGTAGTGATTCGCAAAATCATATCCTGTGGTAGTTAAGATGTGTCCATGAAGTGAACAATTCGTAGTAGGAGTATACCCAGGAAATTTACCGGTTTACTCTAGTACAAAATAGGAGGTCAATCAGCACAGTCATGAAATATTGTCAAAAACGGGTTGTAAGGAATATTCACGAGAAGTTTGTTGATTCTGCTTTCATTGAAGATTGTGTGTGGTTGGGAAAACAGATAGACCGGTACTCGGAATAAAGAAAGATTGGACGAGAGAGGCGCAAATTTTTTGAATTGAAAATTACTAAAGGTGGCTATAAGTTTGAGAACGAACGAAAGTTGAAGGTATGGGAACTAATGAAACATGATCCGAAGAATAATAAATCAAAATAAAGACTAAAAGAAAAAGAACAATGAAGGAAACGCCCGGCGATGGCCTAGTGACTTCAGACCGGATGCTAAGGAAGGGTTAGTGATCAAATGGACGACCCTGAACTTGGTCAAGTAGAGAAAGAGAAGTAGGCGAAACCCCACACCACATGGGATTGCAGTATTCGAATGCGGGGCAGATTCGGGGTTTTCACAGTGGGAGATAAGTTGGAGTAAAAAGACGTTTGGCGTGGAACAGAAGACCAAATCTGCATGGAGCACAAAAAGCTAGTTGAGATATGAAAATGGACTAGCACAACAAATAAATGATACTGAACCGAGAGGAGAATCAGAACCAACGATGTGCAGATAGGTGTAATCGAAACACAATGAATGACGTTTAAGGAAAATAGAGAGAGAACGGAAGTTTTGAAACTACTGAAATCAACATAATTACGGGAATCTCAGAGAGAGATGTGTTCAAGATCGGGATTCAGCGACACACTAAAAACATTACGTTCGCAAGTGAACGAGGGCAGCAAGAAAGGAAGCAATGGAATCGCCGGTGTTCAGTTGAATTGGACTGGATGTATTGAATGGGAGATCGTGGAAACACCAATATTCACGGGAAACGGCTGAGATAGAACCCCATTGACTTAGCCGGAAATGGAAACTTGATGTTCATGACACAACAGTTCGAGGGAACCCAAGCGTTGGCAACAAGTCCTCGCGGAAAACTCGGTCGAAGGCCTTGAAGATACCTAACGAGGTCAAGTGTTTTTCCGCGGTTATCGGGTGCGACTGACTAGAAGCGAGAGACAAGACACTAGGTCACCGATGTCGGAATCTGTTGCCGGTCACTAAGTAGTCCTTCCCGCTCGAGAAACGATCGTAATCCGTCAGAGATAAGTGGTTTTGGACGTTAGAAATAACAGACATGACAGAAATTAGACAGTAGTTGTTCGAGCCAGAGATCGCCGCTTTTGGAGATAAGGAAAGTTTTGACGTTTCCACGTGAGTGGGTATGGCCGAGTAGCGCCAGCGCAAAATCCACCGAAGTAATGACTGAGGAAAAGAAGTCGGAGTTTTAACCAAATGAGTTGAAATTTGCGATTGAGAAGGTCAAGATCTGATGACCGGCAGGTGACAAATGATTAACGAAGAAAAGGACGGATAACGGGTTTAGATAAAAACGATAACAGTGACTACGGAATCGAAGATGGCTGGTATCCGAAGAGGGGGAGATTTGGGTTTCGGTTGAAATTTGACTAAGAGAGGAAGATTTGAGAATTGATGTTGGAGTTCACTCTGCGAATGTTAGTGAAGGTGATAAATTTCCGATAGCTTTGAAAGTGCGCAGAGTACGCGTAAGAACCTGAGCGACCGTAGACGTGTAACGCCATAATTTACGTGGGAAAACCGAGAATCATGATCTTTTATTTTTATGCGACTCTCTACTTATTATATACTGAATCATTGCCAAAAAGGACCCATAGGGACTGTCCGTTCGGAGCCAATGAATCTGTGGGCATGTGTTTAACTAAGCGTTCGTTAACTCCGTAAAATTAAACAAGTCATTCGAGAGCACTGCATACTTGTAGCGTAAAATAACAACATACAGAGGAGTGTATTGGGAGCAACAATAAGAAAAAACCTCATAAATCTGACTCGACACGAATACCCGATAAGAATCCAAATTAGGTTACAAAAATGGAGGCAGCACGGAAATACTTACGTTCCATCCGAAATCCGAGTCGTTACGATCTCGCAATCGGGACTGTAAAATTCAACAGCAGAATCTGGGGTCACCAAGATCTGATCTGTGGATGCACATTCGGGGAAAAAGGCTTCAACAAAACGAATCAGGACACCAGGCCTTGATCTGGACACAAAAGTCGACATCTCAACATGGACGCCTCGGTGGAAAACACGACGTGAATGCACCCCTAAATGAAAGGATATGAACAACGAAGTGATCGAGTGAGTTCGTTTATGACAATTGCAGCACCACTGAGCACGAAGTCAAGATTGTCGAGGTCAGGAATGACAGTTTTAATGTTATATGCTTATAGGGATGGAAAATTGCAACATGCGATTCATTTGGAAAACTGACGCTGGCGAGCAACCTCGTGCTCAGTGAGTGATGAACCCGCTATTAAATTATAATACATCTGTCGTATGTAAACGGAGAGTTGAACATCTGTCGGAAAAATCAAGAAAACTCCGGGGAGTTAGATTGAGTATATGCGTATCATGACTGAGAATGTGTAAATATTTAAGCATTTCAAAAATGATAACGTGAAATATAGGATACGAGGTCAGACAGAGATGTACCCAGGTCACCATGACAAGCATAATTGAGCAAATGAACCAGAGCAGTTCAGAGAACATTGGCTTATTTGGTTCCTCTAAGATTATACAATTGCATTTTACTTTCAAATTTATCGGCCACAGAAACGCAAAGAGCTAATTTGAATTTGACGAGGCCATCAAATATCAAGATGAGACCAACACAATTTATCCCTATGAAGCAGAAGAAAAACACAGCAAGCATTAGTGCCATGAAAAATCCACGAAAAAGTTCACCCCACGCCCGACCGAGGTAAAAACAATTCCGTTAGGTTTATTTTGTACGACCAACGACCTTGTACTAATGTGCTATGGTTTTGGTTCCTGCCTCGCTGTACCGAATAATAATAGTGAGAGAAAAATTCTAAGATGACCAATTCGGAGGAGTAAAAAAAGAGCAAAAAACATTCCGAGTGCAAGGAGGCGACCGACTGTGACATGTGACCGTATCATCTAAAGTCTCCAATCATCGTGTTTGGAATCTCGTGAACCCCAATCTGTTAATATAACGCGACTCACGGGAGATAGTTCATTGGTTAAGGCTTTCGTATCTTCAATACATAATGGGTTGACCAATTTGACCCAAATTCTAACTACTCCATGCGTTGGAGCACCGCGCGAGAGGAATGGAATCGGTCTGTCGCCATGTGTAATGCATGCTCTTTCATTTAAAGTTGGTGTTTCTGGATCCTTGTCACGAGTTTCTTCTCTCTTTGTCCCGATTACTGTTTTTCGCAGTCTTTGTAGTCAGTTTGCTAGAAGACGTTAGTGCGATTCTGGTTTGCTATCAGTTCTTCGGTCTTTGACAAGGCGAGGATCGTCGCCCAGGGTAGAAAAAGCATTGGAGGGAACTTCTCTAAGCTTGACACTCCTATGAGATCGATAAGCGGACAGATTGATCCGGACCACGTATATTTATCGATACGATAAACGGACCAATCAGGACAAACCAGTAGAAATATTTGCTGATTCAGCTCACATGTCAACTGGGCAGCATCTCTACCCTACCACTCAGCCCAGGGCAAACAATAAGCACCGACTAAAGAGTATAGTTGACCAATGTAAGCGAACGATGGTAACCAGACGCTCGCCGTAAGACCACAGTGCTGATGATATCATCTCGGCTGATGATGAAACGATTGCAATCAAACTGCCCAGCTCGGTAAACAAATCAATACCATATATATATATATATATATATATATATATATATATATCGACGCAGTAACTGAGGGCGCGAGACCGGGAACTAAGCCCACTACTAACTGGATAGAGAACAATGAGATGAACGACAAGGGTTTATTGATCTCGGCTAACGCAGCAAGGAAGCAGTGAAAGAGCACATCATGTGTATAGTGAGCTCCACCATATACAGTTAGGTAACCAGACGAGAGACAGCGGTTTTAAAGCGTGAAAGTAAGACAACCAGAGAGAAGAAATGTTCGAGGCCCAAATTTGATTAACCAATCACAATAAGGTCAAGAATAACTCGACAGACAGCCGATTTTACCAACATAGACGTGCGTAGAAATTTCTGGCGCTTTCGAAATGTGAGGACTTAGCAGTCTCCAAAGCAGCCATTCACTGCGCCACATCTATTATCCCCAACCGCTGCTCTGGAGGATCTAGTAACCCCCAACCTGGTACCAACACAAGCCCATCCAACGGATACAGTTTTCATACTTTTATCCTAGATTATCAATTAGCCATCTCGATCCAAATCCCAACGATAGCGCACAACGAAGCAGCCGCTCTATAAGCACGTGCAAAGCATGCGTAAACCCATGGGAAACGGTAGACAGGTACTTCTAAGAAGTTCGGCCACTAGTCAGGACAATAACTAGAGTTCTCAACTATTCTTTCATTTTACTACGAACCTACCCGCAAGGCAACGGGGGATGCGGGAGTAGAAGCCCATACATTTGGATTAATTGTTCTTCCAATCATTTCTTCCGACTGAATAATCAGCTTGAACCAACCTCCAACTTGGACGGCCAAGCAAGTACTTCGTCAAACTTCTACCCGTTGACTTTCCTGGAGCGATTAAACTTTAAGAGCAGTCCCGTTTCGGGGCAAAACATGTCTCAACAAACTTTATTTAGATTTAGTGGCTCTTTTAAATACTGGACCTTGGCGTCCAGCGTCATACGCCTAACCCCTTCGTTAGTGAGAAAGTTCTCCCACCATATTCTACCAATACTACGAAGACAGCAATGTCCAAACATTGAAAGTTCTCGACGGCCATGATTCTAAGCCATATAGCAGAATCGACTTCACTGCTGTTGGTGTTACACTTCTCAGAACTACGACTATCACCACCGATCGATTAGTTACCTATTTGCGCGGCGAAAAATGTGCACATTATTGTCCTTTTCAAAGATTTTTCAGCTTGAATCTCAATGAATAAAAATCATAAGTGCACTTCCGATTATCTGTGAATAACCAAAGCAATTGCATTGTTTGAGACGTCCTTCCTGAATGAACCATCTTTTAAAAATCTTCTGGAAGGTTTTTTAATCACACTGCAACTTTTCCATTGTCAAATCCCTTTGCTTACGAGATATATAGAGATGCATCCATTCTCTAAATGTATTCGCTAATAGATGAAGATATTGGAAAGAATCTTATCCTAAATATGGCCAAATCAAGTGTGGCCGATTTTAGGTTATCAGTAAGCTTAAGACTAACATCGAATAAAACAGGCACTACAGGACAGAGAAAGACAAAAACAGCAGCAACGGGCGCCGTCACGTAGACGGAAAACTGAATGACTAACCCATTCCAAAATGCATCCAATCTGCTTCATGCATAGGGGTATCTGACAAAGGAGCATCTGGATCGAGGTGAACTTTGGCTGACCAACAAATTGGAGACGGGATGCAAGCACGATGACTTTCTGTGGTGTCTCCGTTATACAGGCCATCCAGGAATATCCACGGTGAGTCTGGCTGGGTTGCGATAAAGCCATTTCCCAAATAAGGTTTTAGACTGAGAGGAACAGGACTGCATGAGTCGGAAGTTCAGTTACAGCGATGATAAAACGGACATACCAGAAAAGTGAGCGGCAGGTGTAATTCTCCGGCGGCCCAAGTATATCATCAAAGTATCTCGAATAGCAAGACCATCTTTTAGGGTACTCCATTCTTTAAGAGCCTGTGAAAAAGAATGTTATATGATGTATTATATAAATGTTCCGATTAGGGCGAATACTGTTGCGATAGACCAGATGTGTGCATTACGTGAGTGATAAATTTTGTGAAGTCTTCATAATTGCTAAAGCATAATGAACAATTAACTGAATCACCAGCAAAATAAAACTCAATAACAAAGAAAGATTTTATCTTCCAAAGTGATCCACATTGTTTCTTCTTGAAGCATAACGACCAAAATCCAATGAAAATCGAAAAGTGCAAGGAGTTTTGCGCGGAGCGACAGCAAGAACGATGATTTTATTCAGTTATATTTGACAAGAAACATCTCCGCACGGAGGTAGACCTGAATGCCAGCTTATAAAATGGTTTAACGTGTGGTATCGACAGCAGGCCATCTATGTAGGAGTGAGATAGAACCACATAAGGTCTCATCGCAAGGACATGTGTGGTAACGAGCGTCAACCTATGAAGAAGTCAGAAGTTCGAATTCCAGATCTGACGATAACTTTGGTGGGAGACGGTAACCCATTGACGCCCAGCATCACCATCGCAGTTCAGCCCTAAACCGCAGCGCAAGCCTTTTCCCTTGAGTTATATATATCCATGAAAAGGGTGAATATGCAGGAGAGTGGATCCACACAGGCGGGAAAAGATGAAAATGCTGTAATAACCAACACACAATACAGCCTGACTGCACACACACTTTTTCAATTATTGTGATTCGACAGAAAATGACAACACGATCACCGTTCACGATTCACTGCCATATCCTTCAGTGTCTCCAGCCAGCTAGCTGACGGATCTTTCGGGCTCCAACTATGAAAACGTGAGACATTTACTTTAACTAAGTTCGCCACACGTTTCCTCATTCCATGCTGCTACGTCACCTGCCTGCCGTGATCGGGTGAACAGCATCGCAGCGTCCGGACGTGAAGGTTGCGGGTTTGAATCCTCTCACATTTGGTCAACTTCACCACTCAGCAGCCCTCTGTTGGCCACGGCGTCCTACCTAAAACATGATGTACACTTTCGTTTCATTAATAAAGGAAATAAAAAGACATGTTTCTATCACGTAGAAGGAACGCAAAATAAATCGCGGTGTGATAGACGAGTGTTCGACACATGCAACACTTGATCCAACCACCGAGGTCTAGTATACTTCATACGCACCTAACACTAAGTTCCTAATCTGCACAATACTCAAGCGGTCACCCCATCCAATCCTAGCGACACTACGAAGACATCGGTTGGCGAATACTTTCGAGCGACGAACATCTGCGACGTCCATACTCCATGCCTCGCAGATACACAACAGAAATAAGCGCACCGCGGTAAAGTGCCTCTCAACTGCAAGGAAATATCAGGCCGAAGTAACAAATGTTTCAGTCCAGCTTAAGCGGCTCGAGGCTTCGACATGCTCGTGTTTACCTCCACTGCTGATCTACCATCGTTCGACACGCAGCTACCAAAGTAGGTGAAACAGTCCACAATCGTTAGTTCCTCTTGATCCAGTATCAAGTTCGGCACTACTGTCGTCCAATCCTGTAACAATACTTTGCACTTTGAAGGTGCAGAGCACATGCCAAACCGAACCCTTGTCAGACGGCGCGGCATTATGGAAGCTAAGACCTTAGTAAAAATCGGAATTAAACTAGTCCCACGATGATTGCTAGTCACCCTGTGTACGCTACTTGAAGATGCTTACCGTCAATGATTAAACCCACGATAATGGGATATCAAGAAGAAAGAAACCTACTGGAAAAAGCGTCATACTGCAGACCTAATAACAAAGTCAAAGGCTGAGTGAATGTCTAAGAATAGGATGATCATCGGCTTTTGGAAAGTAAAATGGTGCTCTAGCAGCATCCACGACCAGCGCGAAACCCAGCGTGTTCCTCACGAGTTTGCCCTTCACGGGTGTTGTACATGCGCGGATCGACAAACTCATCATCATCATCGTTCAGCGTTAAACAACAAGGCAAACCTCACCGACCGCTGCCTTTCCGAGAGATCGCTCCTGTTCGCGATATTACTCTCGCGAATCTGCGTCAAAACGGCGCACCATTATCGAAGCTAACACCTTAGTAACCATCGGAATTTAACTAATCCACGGTCATTGCTACAGTCACTCCGTGTACCATTCTTGAAGGTTGGTATAATCAGTGACTCACCCCGATAGTGGGATACGCTCCTTGTTCCAAATATCATGAAGCAAGGAGGTGAGTGATTTCATAAAGGCTTCCCCACCCATTTGAAAAGAATCGGGGGAAGGTCGTCGGGACCGGCTGTTTATCCCTTCTTCAGAAGCCGAATATTCGACTGCACTTCCACTTCCTTTGGGGGATCAAGTGACATCCCCGAAGGATTTGCAGCTGCAGACGTTGGACTAAATACGTTAGCGTGTGACCAGCTAAACTGATCCTTGAAATGCTCTGCCCAACGGTCTAGTCTTTCCTGTCTACCATGAATGGGCTCTCCATTCCTATCGCACACGACTTGACTAACCAAAATTCGTCGCCCACCGCTGTCGCGTATAAACTTTAATAGTCTTTGACTGTTACCTGAGACGGACACTTCCTCCATCTCTTCGGCTACCTTTACCCACCAGTTTTCGCGGTCATTCTTAAGGCTTATCGTCAACTGACGCTGCAATTGTCGACGCATCTTATTCATCTAGTTCCAGTTAGGCAACTGGCGTTTCTGCTCCATTCGACCCAGCGAACCTTGCGAGATCCAGTGTTTTTGATGAATGCAAGATCTAGGACCACAGGCGAAATCTGCTGCCAAATGGATAGCCTGCTTAATATCATCCCACTGCTCGTCTACACTGCTCCTCCGATAGTTTCTGCTCATAGCTGTTGCGAACAGCCGAATCAGATAGAGGTTCGACAGTCAATCGAGTTTGTGGCCTGCGTCGATGGCCGTTGAGCTGGAGCAGAAATCGCATTACAACTAACGTATGGTCCGATTCGACGTACGTGGTCCAGTACGACCTACAGTTCTGGACAGAACCGCGCCAACGATGGCTTACTGCGATATGGTCAATCTGACTGAGACTAACTATCGAGGTAGAGCACCATATCGCTGTGCGACACGAACTGTGTCGGAAATTCGTACTAGATAAAAAAAAATGATCATCTGCACAGAATTGGAGAAGTCTTTCTCCATTATCTGTTCGCATTGAGCAGGCAAGACGCACCGCCCAACTAAGCAGGACTCAATGACACTAAGTTTTCCAACTTGTGCATTAAAATCACCTGTTACCACTACAATGTCAGAGCGTTTGCTCTTCTGAAAAAGGATGACGAAGTCATCGTAAAATTCGTCTTTCTCCATGTCAGCGCTGCAGTCTGCTGGAGTGTATGCAGCTCAACGGCCATCGACGCAGGCCACAAACTCGATTGACTGTCGAACCTCTATCTGATTCGGCTGTTCGCAAGGCTATGAGCAGAAACTATCCGACGAACTAAGAACTCCGACGAGGAGCAGTGTAGACGAGCAGTGGGATGAAATTAAGCAGGCTATCCATTTGGCAGCAGATTTCGCCTGTGGTCCTAGATCTTGCATTCATCAAAAACACTGGATCTCGCAAGGTTCGCTGGTCGAAATGGAGCAAGAAACGCCAGTTGCCTAACGGAACTAGATGAATAAGATGCGTCGACAATTGCAGCGTCAGTTGACGATAAGCCCTAAGAATGACCGCGAAAACTGGTGGGTTAAGGTAGCCGAAGAGATGGAGGAAGTGGCCGTTTCAGGTAACAGTCAAAGACTATTCAAGTTTATACGCGACAGCGGTGGGCGGCGAATTTCGGTTAGTGAAGTCGTGTGCGACTGTTGACTGGGATCCAGTCTAAAAGGGATACTTCAGCCTTCTCACTCAAGACTATTCCTACACCACTTTGCACACAGCTTCAGCTGTTTCGTCCCTGCAAGTGTGAAGAAATATCGTGACGAGACATTTGCGCAAGTCAATTGAATTACTCTGCTCAAGTCCTGAATTCGTGTTTCACTCACGCAGCAGACATCAATCGAAAGTGAGTCCACTGTCAGAGCCAAACACGCCTGTTGACCAGCCTGGATGAGAGTGCGCACACTGAAGGAACCGAGGTTCAGAGGCTGACGAAGGCTTGAGAACAATA
>LUCM01007973.1:34713-55160 GCA_008360955.1 Fasciolopsis buskii
CTAGGTGCCTGCTCTCAGAACGCCTTGTTCTATCGTATGAAACTAAGTAGACTACGCTGGTTGGGTCATGTGTTGCGTGTGTCGAACACTCGTCTACCATACCGTGTCCTATTTTGTGTTCCTCCCGGTGAATGGAAGAAGCCATCTGGAGGACAACAGATGATGTGGCAACGCGGGATGAGAAAATGTTCAGCGACGTTAGGTAAAGTAGGTGTCTCACGCTTCGTGGTTGGGATCGGAAAGACCCGTCGACTTGCTGGCTCGAGACACTGACGGATATGGCAGTGAATCGTGAACAGTGGCGGTTATGTTGCCATTTTCTATCGGATCAGAATGATTGAAAGAGTGCGTTTATAGAGTTAGACTATGTTTCGTGTGTCTTGGCTGCAGCAGCGTTTTATCTTTTCCCGTTTTGTAGGTCCACTCTCTGTTCCCCTTGGATATTCACTCTTTTTATATAAACTTGTAACTCAAGGAAAAGTCAGTGGTCAGTGAGACTTGTCTTGCAGTTAACGCTGAACTGTAATGATGATGACCTACCGGTTGCCTTTGTTATCACCTTCATCCTAAGGCGACGTGTTTCTGCGCAGGCCAATCTGCCGCTATATCCTGAATCTCAGTCCATGAGTTGCAGACGATGTGGCTGAAACTCATCCCACGCTCCTGGTCGTTGCTTCTGTGCTGTCAATCTAATTAGCAAAAACTCCTGAACTTCCGAACCCTCCTTTCCCGACTGTCAACTTCATTTTCAATCCTGCGGTAAGCAGTTACGCAAGTCCCCAAGTGGAAATGGTTGACATCGTTTAAACGGCCGCAAGAGATGGGCTGTTGCTAGTCTTACGGCTGTATGATAATCCATACTACGAAAACAAAAATATATGACTGTTCGCAAAGCACTTCGTCACTGTTCGGATGCCTCAAAATATAGCTTATATTGTCCTGCGGACCACCAATAGCTAAAGAATTGTGTAGTTCCAGTCCGCAATCTTGTAGTTGCGAGGAGAACCCAAATATTTTCTTACGAATTTGTTAAGTGCCAATGTCATAGATGGGGGATTACGGAAACGAACAGCTTAGGTATGCTGAGTTTGAATCCACGCTCGGTTAACTATAACGACTTAGTGTCCACTGGCTCGTTTTTATACTTGCCATGTCGGCCTGTGATGTGATTTTAACATGGACGTCTCAGAGTAGGGCTGCCGGTGAGGCTTGTTTCCGAAGTTTAGTTTGTCAGACTTGACAAATATAGAACTAATTCGAATGTGGTCTTCCATTCCAGTGGGGATTCGAACACAGACATATACACATGGACACCATCACCATCTTATTGTCTTGCACTATCAACTGCACTACGACGCTATTTCGAAGGACATTTGCAAATTTCACACATGACTCATCAGTTATCAGCTCAAATTATGTAGACACGTGGAATCCACCATTTGTATATTTTCTAAAATGTCCCAGTCATTGATAGGATTCCCCAATGCATTTATCGGCATCCACGCATATGATTGTGTACGAACATAATTTGGAAAGATTTGGAAAATGTAGAAATAACCCGAGCAAGAAAAGTTTCTGATCACGGTGAGATCTGAATCCGCGCAAGGATCCCACCAATGCATTTGTATCCCGTGTGTTATTTTAACCAGTTCATTGGATCTCTGAATAGATATATGATATCATTCCCATAACATATATGGGCATAGATGATTAAAAAAAACTCGGATAAACAAAAGAATCAAAATACTCACAGCTTCTCGCGATTCAGATATGTCATCCAACAACCGAAAAGCAAACTGGACAAAGCGCACAAATTGACCAAGAACACGGTCACAAATGTGTTGAATGAGGAATGTTTTTGTGGCCTATCATCGAGAACTGCCACAAATACGGAAGCTTTTGTCGCAGCCTTGAATGAAGATAGTGGGACAGAGAGAAAAAGAGGAAAAATGAGGACACGAACGAACTAGAAATAGGAGAAACAAAAAATCACGTGTTCCCAATGACCGTAAACGAAAAATAAGCATCGTGATTTGACTGACTGCGTATATCTGACGGAATGAACTGTAAAAATAATTAATTATTCTACACCTACGATACTGATCTGATGTGAGACTATCAAGGACAGGACATGTGGATGGCAGAGTAAAGAAGACAGAGTTAAATAATTGGGACGGGGGAAATCGGACGAGAAGCAGAGATAGTCAAGTGGATTAAAGATCTGTTACCGAAAGAGTTGGACGTTCGAATCCCAGGTCGATCGGGCACTTGGGGGTAGACGACAACTCGTTGTCGGCCGACCAGTTATCACACTTGAGATAGTGTGATCTTATGCGGTTCTATGACACGTCAAGTGTGAGTGTCAAGGTAGTTGGTCCCCCCACCGTGTAGCAGGCCATAGTGGCTAAGAGATGTCTCTTCCACTGCACGGACGCTTCAAGCGTACCAAATTTAACACATTTCCAAATGAAGTGTCGCTCAGAAGTCTACTCGGCGGTAAATGATAGTCGGAGTGATGCGCCCATTTGTACAATAAGACTTCCGTTTAGTCATCATTTACAGGGGTCATGTACACAACACGTGAAAATACGATTCAAGTAATACACTGGACGAGCTTGATGCTGGCGAACAGTTCGGGATAGCGAAATAAAATCTACTAAGAGAATGGATGAATACAAATAATAATGCAGAGTCACAGTGTTGGTTTATCTGCTGTCGACAAAAAGCTATAAATGGAGAGTGAAAGGTGTAAGCAAATAGTCAGCGAAAGAAATTGAAACAATCTACTGCAATTTGGATCGATTATGAACAATAAGGATGTGACCGAAAGGCAAATGCGCAAATCTAAAATTGGCGACCATTTCATTAGCCACACGCACCCAGTGTGGCAACAGCCGATCCACGTGCAACCATAAGGCAGATCCCCTACATTACCGTAGTAGTAATTTCTTTTTGATCAGAAATGAGACAGCTGTCCGGAAAGAACAAATTTGTCAAGAACAACAACAAAGTGCTGCATTGCCGACTGATACCATGCCACCTGTCATCGTTGCCATCTACAGTACTTTCCATGCCAAGCGGAGGCATGAATGAAATGAGAAGCACATCCAGTATAGTCAAGGTTCTATTGGACTACGAGAGATAACGAACAAACGAAAGACTGACAACCTATACGCAGGGACCTGAAACAGGTTTTCATCACGTATTCCGGTCTACAAACAGAGTGATCAGCGGATCTCGGCTTCAAATCTGCGGCTGCTTTAAGGTGGCAGACATTTAATCCACTGGGCCACAGCTGATCATATTACATACGCCAATTAAGATGACTGCCTAACTAGCCAGTAACATAAAGCTTGAAAACTGGAGACGATCTGAAGGGCAACAATGAATGGGAGGGGTGCAGTTTTAACCGCACAGACCGGCTGCCTAATGCCCCAAATTAAAAGTGACTTTGTGCGTTGCACTTGGTTTTAAAGAAGTGTGAGGACTGAAAATATTCCTGCCGATCACATGTGTAATCGATAACCTCGCTGATTTCGGTCCAGTGCGTGACGTTATCGAAGTGTCATTCGATTCACTCGACCATACAGTTTCCTGACGTCTCCTCCCACTGAAAGGTTTGTCCGAGAAATTCATTACGTCCCTTCAATCTCTGTGTGAGAACAGGCGAAGACGAGTTCGTGTTTAAAAAGGTCTTCTTGAGTTCACCATAAGATGTGGTGTTATCCAAGGCTGCTGTTTCTACTCGTTTTTCCCAACATTGTAGTCGGGGTGATAATGAAAATCGGCCGGTCCTCATGTCAGAATAGTGGCACTGATATTTGCTCAAACAGTTAACGATCCTGTGGTTCAAAGATATTACCCCGGTTAGTTGATGGTTTTTTTGACCGTCTGAAAAACAGTTTAAGTACATTTGGGATGCGTTTCATACATTCGAAATGTAAAATACTGCTGCAAGACTGGATTGGCCTCATACCGAACCTCGCTCTTGCAAAGAATTCGCAATTTGAGAAGGCAGTTTAACGCGGCGGTACTATGTCGGATGGAGTTTTCATGCACATTGAAGACTCAGTTAGCGTTTATCAACTTGAGACATCTGCGGCGTTGTCACGACATCCGATTCCCGATCTAAGGTCGAGTTCACACTGAAGCATCAAGATCACTACATTACATATATATATATATATATATATATGATAGCAGGTTAGAGAATGGTGTTCTTTCTCGTAGCTCAGTTTCAACAGGTTGGTTCGCTGAGCTGGGCGATTTGATTCTAAACGTTTCATTACCAACTGGAGTGACTTCGTTAATGCTATGATATTGCGGCGAGTGTCTGATTGCAATCGACGAGGGATAACAAAGTAACTGGGCTGCATCTCTGCCCTACTACCTCACCAAGAGCAACCAATCAACAACGACTAGAAGACTAAGTGACCCATTTAGGCGGACGACAGCAACCAGACGCTCGACACAACAACATAGCACTAACGAAGTCACCTCGACTGGTGATGAAACATTTGCAATCAAATTACCCAGCTCAGCGAACAAACCGATGCCAACATATATATAACACAAATTTGCATTTAGATTATGTACGATCAGCATAATCAATTCAAACCAAATCAAGCAAATACTTGGTGTGCTCCGAAGGGCAGGTATTCAGCTGGCGAATGATGAACAGGATGACCGGGAAAGAAGAAAGAGAAAAGGACAGTGGGGAGTCTATCTGTTGAAGAGACGGCAATATCTCCGCCTATTTTTTATGACGATTTTAGTTCTGCTAGCATTTTTTCCTAAAACTGTATCGTTTTCCGCTACTTTCAAAGTTCCGTTAATTAAATTTTTGCCACGCCCCTCCATTACTGCACGCCGATTAGTCAGTTTTGAGACTTTCGCATTAATTTGCAAGGTCGGACGCCCAAACTGGCCGAAGACTATATCAGCGGTGGTGACTCGAGTTAACTCGACATGTTCTTCCGGTTTACCTTCTTGGCCGTCGAGTTGTGTAAATACACGTTACTCGTGAGGCCCCGTCTTCTAGGTCCAGCTAGTGGGAGATCTAGCTTGAATTGTGCGCGCCGTATACTGCGGTTCCAGTATCGCGTCAAGCGTTGTGCGGTTACGGGTCAGTGTCAACTCTCGTGTATCCAGTCGGTGTTGTGATTACTCTTTGTCCGTGTTATCATAGGCTCAACGCCTGTTGTGATTCAGTTCATAGTCTCAGAAGGCTGAGACTCGTGTTGTGTTCGTTTTGTGCTCTCATCACCACACAACATTATCACATATGACAGATTCTTTGTTCTCCACCCATCATCATCATCATCATCATCATCATCATTCAGCGTTAAACAGCAAGGCAAGCCTCACTGACCGCTGCCTCCACCCACGCATAATTGGCTATCTATCGGGACCCGCGATTCGTCATCAGGGTGGATACTAACCGGTTGCCCAAACCGATGTGAGGGATTGACTTAGGGGGCCCTATTCGCAGCCTTTGACCAAACGGTTTGATCTAGAAGATAGTAAGATGATCGGAGGATCTCGTAACCCAATGATGACCGATGACAGATTGCTCAGGTCACACGTCCTTCGAACGAAGCCAGACATCCTGGGTGCCCATTACCCCCTCCCCGGTACAGATACCGCTGTGCATATAGCCGCATGCCCCGCCCATGGCTGGTTCGGAATCAAGGTCCAGCCATCTTCCTTAGACTGGCTAAGAAAGATCAGTGAACGCGGTGGGGGGCGCTTCGCACCTTGGTAAAAACAATCCTGCCACGGGAGACGGCAGCGCATAGGACTTTCGTAGTAGAGACTGTTTTAGATGTAATCTATTTAGAAGCATTTTGAGGGGATTCCGCGGCTAGTAGCCGGATCGGAGCCTGAGAAACCCAGTCCCGACCAGGCTGGGGCATTTGGAGACAGTAAGATCAGTCTTGCTGTTCAGCTCAGAAAAAGCCACCGAGGATAGAAGATTTGCAAAGATTGTCGGGGTCTGAACATTGAGGATTTTTTAGTATTGCTGGAGTACGGTGGAAGAATTCTAGTAACAAGAGAGATTAAGGGCAGGATACTGAGTCGGACGATTCATTCAATGAAACAAGCATTGAATTTGAGTAGATTAAAGCAGTTGGGATGTGTCACGAAAGCCCGCAGATCGACTCCCACAACATGCTGTTCTCTAAAGCAAGTAGTGGACGCGAAGTCGGTCAACGTGAACAGCAAAAAGGAATGAGAACCTTAACTAATGGACTGTTCCGGTTAGATCGCTTCAGACTACCGAATAGGGGTCGAGGAGATAGCCCAAAATGATGACATGATCAAATGTCGAAGCTAGTGGTGTTTCTGTATTCAAAGTGTTTCAGCTTCTTTATAATTCTTCAGCCCCAACCTCATGATTTTCCTCTGACTGCTATTTGGTGGTGTGAGACAGCAACCAAAATGAGAGCACTTTTACTCAGGGTTAATGGGTGACCAAATTGGAAATGAAACCAAAGCCATACTGGAATACATTCGACCACTTGGCGACCTAACTGTCTTTCTGTTTGGCTGAGCATTCATATGCCAACTGCAGGACTGACCCGAATAAAAATAATAATCCACATGTGAAAACGAAGCCGTAGACCTTCCGTTGACGTTAGTTCGCATCTCAATGATAATGAAGGCTTACAAAACTCCGCTAATCAGGATAAACCTGAGGATCCAGGATGACATTCAGATGGACTCAACAAACACCCTTTGACTTGTGGCGAACTAGACTTAAATAACGAGAACCCAAAAGTCCGAAGACCAAGCTGCTCAGTGCTTTGCAGTTTGCGTAAATGAGGCTAATGACTGTTCAATAACTTAGTACATGCACAATCTGCGACGCACAAAACTGATTGTTTACGATACCAATCATGTGATAAGACATAGCGATTCAAAGAATAATGTTAAAAACTGATGTGCGAGGTCATGATTTGTGACAATGTTCGGAATGGCAGAATTGGGTGCAATGGAGAGGAGGGAAGCAGTATAAGAACCAACTGAAAATCAAGTGTGTTCGATTTGAATCACCAGGATTCGGTAGCCTTTTACAACATCTGGTTGAATATAACAGCTTTTATTGCATTGTATTATCCACCATAAGCCAGCGAATGTCCATTATACAAAAGGAGAACCGACAAACATAACCCTGAAGCTTGGACGAAATCGGTCGTCATTTACAAACAAACGAATGACATAATCTCAGAGTTTCGGTATATGGTTGTAGAATTCTGAAAAACTAGGTGGTCAAAGCAAAGGATGAGGATCGACGAATGGTTTCTTAACAAGACTGAACTCCAGGCTCGTTGAGGATCTGTTACATGAACGTGGTAGCGCGAAAGATTCTCATCTAAGCTCCGATGCAAAAAATACAGGCATTTCGCCTCCTCGACGGCACGTGGTCCATCTGCTTGTGTAACGTACTCATCTAGTGGAGGGACGTGTTGGAGAAACTAGAGTGCTGAGCTCCACACAAAAACGATTTTGGATAGCGAGCGGAAGAATAGCATTGAAGCGAGTGACTGAAAATTGTGTGCAATGCCCGGGGCGCGTCACTGTGATGGATAGCTTCGGAAATCTGGAGTGGTCCCTGGCTGAGGGCAGTTCGGTGAAATCGGAATCAACTACTTGGGGCCTCTGTGAGTGAGACAAAGAAAACAGACAGTAAAAAGATACGGATGCATCATGCCGTGTATGAAGTCTTGAACCGCACAACTGGGAGTTACGCGCTCACTGGGCGCGGTGGATATGCACTGCTGATGATTCCTAGCAAGGATGAAACAGCTATACAGTGCTTCCATGTTTTTTATGGTGAGTTGAGCGATGATATCACATAGTGAATTATATATAACATATATATATATATATTCAATTATTTATTCAGGCTGGTGAGTTAGAAACAGTTCACAGAACGCTTTTTTGCCCACCTTGTTCCGCATGAAATTGGCAGCAGTGAGGACACAAACATAAACACACAGACAAACAGAAAACGGTAGAGCCGCGAATGTTGCGAAGTGAGCTGAATACTAGCAAGAATGCGATTCAACTGTGAACCCAGGCAAATTAGATCAGCTACCGAGTTGATATGATGTGGAACATTCATAATTCAAGAGGACCAATCTTATATTACCCTTTCAAATATCCAATTAACATGCCGGTGCATTCAGGTCTCGTTCATGACTAAATTTTGGTGAACTAACTGATGTAAAATTTCCACCGTACGGATGATCACTTCTACTTAAGAAAATCTTACAATTAGGATAGAATTTGACCACCGTGACGGTCTTCGAATTCGGCGATTAGTATGTATGAGAATTTGATAGTTTCGCATTCATGATCAAATGTTGACCTCCGAGACAGAACATTCCAGTAAATAAACAGCCAAACACGTGTGACCACATGAGGAATTCACATTCTTCGTATTAGTATTTAGGCTTCGGCGAAGTATAAACAGATTTTCAGCCAAAAAATCCCCGTACTATAAGCCAAGAAAAGCAGGAAAACTGATTACGTACAAAACTTTATTTAATGGTCGTTTGAGGGATCCCCTTGATATTCCGGAGTTGTTGAATACGACTATATCCAGAGTGTCTTTTGGTTGAACTCTCCTTGAGTGCCTCGTAGTGAACTGATATAAAAATTGAACTTAGTCTGGACCGAACGTGTATCTCTGTTGATCCTGCAACAAAATGTCGACTTTGACTTTTCCTATTCGCGCTCGAAAATATCCGTTCGGTGGATTTACAAAACGCGGCACTTTGTTTTGCACATTATACTCTTACGGTCTTCGAGCTTGAGCAGTTCTTTGACCTTACTATACGCCTAATCACAACGTTCCTCAGTTTATGATATTATACATACCACGTGCTGTGTGAGTAGAAGAGAAGAAAAGTTCAATGCCGTCGAAGAAGCACCAAGATCCAAAAAAGATTACGATGATGACGAAAGCGGACATAAGGTAAATATCGTTACAACAGAAAATTCCACTAGCAATGCTGCAGGCACTCCGCTCTCGAAAAGGGGAGCGGTAAAAGGGCTAATAACGTATTCTGACTTAAAAATTTGGACAAACCTCCATAAAAACGGCCAAGATATCCACTTTAATTACGAATTTTGCATCCGATTCGGTTGCATAACCATTCACCTTGCAACGGTGTGCCCTGGTTTCGACTGCTTTCCCGTAGTGCCGTCCAATCAAAGGCGAGAAGAATCAAGAACGAACGAGGAAAACCAAAGGTAACCTGTTCACTCTCTCCTGTGGGGCAGCGTACATAGGCCGTACAATCAGACGGCTTCCCGAACGAGTTCGTGGATATCACCCGGATTGGTTAAATATTGAAGCAATTAAAACTATTACGAGTGTTGTATGTTCACATCTGGCTGAACGTGACTGATGCGTTCGGAATAATCAACAAAGTTTGAACTAGGCTATCAAGACCGATGAAGTCCCGGATGTTTTCTATAGCTGAGGCTGTGAGCATTCGTCTCTACAACACCCCGTTGTGTGCCCAAAAACGGTTCATGCAAACACTAAGGCTTCTCTGGCCCACTAGGAACCCTCAAAAACTTCTCCAATCCCTTACAGATCTGGGTTACGAAAGTGAATCACGACTCGTTTCATGAACATACACAAACACACACACAAAGAGGACGTGATCTGACTGTTCGAACTGCAGCCTATCATCCTTCCTCTCATTTATTGTAAATCATATTTAATGTCATGTACTGGCCTGTTCATCATACCGTATTGCTTCTCAACGAAGGATTTCGAGACTCTACGCGCCAACCACACTGGATAGTTGGCAAAGAGGATGATGATGACGATAACCGTGATGTTGTATTGGATCGTTTAGAAAACACTAGTCTTTAATAACAGACCGACGATGTCACCGTGACTTATGCGACTTACCTCCCGTCACAAGTGGAGACAAAAAACGAGAGCAAGCATAACTACGATAGAAAAGACGGCGATTTAATCGGTAAAATGGATATTAGCGTTTGTTTCACTAAAGCAAACCAAATCAAGCAGATAGGTCCCGATGAGCAGCGAATGTTTCAATGGAATTAGCCGAAAGTAGTTAATCTTCCTGGTCAATAGCTGGTTTAAATGAACGCAGACTAAGCAGCAAATCAGTTGTTAGCCCTAGTTTTACCCTAATCGAACCAACTGAGCTGATTGGTTGTAAAGAGGAGACAACTTGGACCAACCATTGGAGAGAGAGAGAGAGAGATTATCATCATAAACAGTTGGACGAAATTCTTCTGCATCACTTTGGGCACGATCACCAGCCAGGTGGTGAATAAACATATTCGTTTACAATAATGAACGAAATTTTTTTCCGAAATATAACGCTTCCCGCTAGACCTAACAAGATCAATGAGGATAAGTAGGGAAATTTACCGTTTGCAACTGTTCGAAATTTTTGGCAGACAAAAAAAGCACATTTGTTTCAGCCGTCGTCGGGATTTTGATGGTCCCCGGAAATTGTGCCGAATTCAAGAATAGATAGGCTATCTTGTTTCTTAGTGACATCCGAGTTAGACTGTACAGCTCATCGGATTGTACGACGACCGCCAAATCCAAACTTTGATTGGATACTCCATTTATGTTGACTAACAGAAATGTTGGCTGCAGGGGTAGAGGATTGGGCGTGGAAAGGAATGCAGATGGGAAAATCGAGAGTTGCAGTTATCGGTGGAAGAAACAGGTGAGTGCATCGCAAAAATGAACAGCAACGATTGAAGGACTAAGACAACTGACCTATCGGAAAAGACCGAAAACATCATGGGAGTATGCACACGAAGCTATCGGAGATTCAGTAACCGAATCTATTGTTTTCTCTGACGGGTCCGTTGATTGGGGATAGGGGAACGATCACCACTGCGGTTGTTAGGGGCAAATAAAGTGCGCTCACACTCACCGAATAAAACGTCGCGGACAAGAAGTGCCAATATCGGGTACGTTGTGAATTTTTACCTGGCAAGCGCTCTCCCTAGAAAATAGCACGAGTGCATTGGTGATACTGTCCCGTGGCGAATATGACCCGTCAACTAATTAAGGTCACTGATCCTTATCCTGTTTCAGCGAACAAGTAATGTCTACCAGAAGAGATGCGCGAACCGATCCAATCGGTCACCAGTTCGTCTGGAAAATTTCTTCTGACTTGCAGATCGTGCTCAGCTGACCAAGGGCTAGGAGTGCCCCTCGAATAATCAGAGATAATCTGTGCAGGGCAAATGAGTAGTACAATAGCCCACAGAGATATCACGCACAACGACCAGCGATAAATGATATGAAGGAGGAACTTTGGACAGCTGACTTGTGAGGTGAATCCTACACACATGCTTTTTTCTATTCTCTTTCACTCGCACTGTTTTCGTCGTTTCTCGATGGTTCCGATGGCACAAGATCTTTACACAGATTAGTGCAAATGCTATTGTTTCTCCTCTGATTTAATCATTATTATTTCTTGAGCAGGAATCCGGTCTAGGTTTTGATCGATGTGACTCTGTTCTTATGATTTGCATCTACCCAATTACAGACTACACAAGTGACGAACGTGGACGATTATTCCCCAAATAATTTGCAAATTACTTCACCGGATTACGTCATTGCTGACTGCTAAAATCTACGGTCATAACTGCCCCACTGCATCAAGACCCAAAGACAGTATAACAATACCTTTCGAATTCCCGAATCAGGATCAAAAGGTAACACTTCCATTATTTTTCGGCTATTCGCCAAGATCAGTGAGGTTACCCCCTGGTTCATTATTTGTTCCAAGCCTATTGACGGGCGTAATTCCTCCACATATGGTGACGATGGAGAGGAAGAATCAACGTGCGTTTTTATTTGTTCTTCTATTGACAGAAGGTCGCAACTTGTCGGAAGTAGAGGAAAGAATAGTACTGTATTAGCATACTAGCGCAAGACTTACTATTACACTCACGTGGATTTAATCGTCCGAGACCTGACGACTGCTGGTTCTCACAAGCCTGTTAAAAAAGCGGAAGCCCATTTTTTCGATTGAAAGAATAATGTGTTAAATTAGTTGATGCATGTCCAACTGACCAGCGGTAATCGAGTTGATTAAGGGCCTGTCACCAAAAAGGTCGGAAGTTCGACTGCCAGATCCGTCCGTCACTTTGATGGTGATTCGCTATTGCCTCATTCGTTAGCACGCCTGACCGAATGGGATCCTTACATAATTCTATGCTACTCCAACTTTTAAGGTCATACCTGTCGGTTCCACTTCCCCTCGAGCAGTGGGCGGTGGTAGCTATGGGGCATCGTCATTTCATAACATTCAAGAATAAACCACACCATAAAAACAGAAGAATCAGCGATGAAACACTAAAAATGGGCTCAGATTAGCAGTTTCAAAGAATACTACGCATTAGGTACTTCGACAAACTATGGACATTACAGTGCCAGATAACACGGACAGTATGTGAAGTAGCATGAAAAAATGCATCGATTAGAGTAGACTTAAAGCCCGCTAGTCGATCAGAAAAAATGGAATTTAGTGACAAGAAAATCCTGACCCGGTTGTACCCGACGCTTCTATCATCCATTTTAAGATATCAGGGGAAAGGAGCTATGATTAATAGGCAACTGTGTAGCTGTTTTGAGTCATCGGGCAATCCTGATTGCTGACCAAGGTGCAACGCCGTTTGCAAACCATACAAAGGGTCTCATTCACGGCAAAGATGAATAGAACCGCGTTCTTTGAAAATAACAACCTCGTAGAACGCGCATCACATGCCCCTATGACTTGATGCATTGACCCGTTACCAAAGCAGTCAACCTTGTCTGGCAAGCCAAATTAGACAAACAGTGCGATTTGGCTGTCTGAGAATTAAACGCAGGTCGGAAAGTCTGTTTGCAATCAAAGACATAAGCGGACGCAGTGAATCCGTGAGCTAATCAGGTGTTAGGATTTGATTTGCCCAAACGGACTTCAGCTAACCAATGTCCACCGATGGACAAACTGAGCCAGGTAGACAAGTGTAGACGCTGGAAGAGTATGTCCTGTTGACATCGTAATGTCCACCAAATATCCTATATAGAATCACGGTTTCTGACACCAATTACAGAGAATTAGTATGAAGACGGATCCTTTCTCCAAGATCAGCCAGTACTGGATATAAAACTTAAAGGAAGGACTACTACGTTTCAACAAAATCCACGTCTCTTCATATTTGTAAGTTACTGCGATCCACGGTGGTCGAATGGACGAAGTCTTGGCGAATCAACATGAATGTCATGTAGTTGAACTTGCCCACAACCTGCCACTCTCATTTCGGCAGCTTTTGAACAGGCATATCCTCCTTCTCAAGTGTGCATATTATTGCAAAAATGATAAAAAGATGGAATACAAGTGGAAGAAAAAGACCAAAAATTAATGAGGTCATTTTAAATGACTAAAAGCAACGCTCCTCAGGGGAGACAATGGTAGGTCTGAAGTAATTCGAACATTATCAACCAGTATACCAAGGTTTGGAATGAAACTTGTCCATTCAGATGGTGAAATGCTTTCGAAAGAATGGATTAGATCGAAGCCAAAACATTTGGGGGGGAGTAAATAGGGTTTCGTTGCTTTGTCGGTTTCAACTACCAGTTGCTCGTATTTTGGATTACCAGTCATCGCCTACAAGGAGGACACGATTAACTTTTACCAAGTCAAGGGACGGGCAGGAGCGAAACTCTCGAGCAGTGTTGTTGCTATGAGGCAGCAAACTGAAAGGGAGCATATCGGTGTCAATTCGGTTCAGTTCCGTTCCGTTATTACAATCACCACCCTTTTACCAACGTGTAATAGTTTTAGTTATTACCTTCACCACTACCTACTCAAGAGACAAAAATATCGACCAACAGCAAAAGATGGGACCCATCCCAATTGCTCGCGGTCATTTCTCAGGCTCCCGTTGAGTTGACGTCTCAGAGAATTGCACGTCTTATGATACGTGGCATCTGTGGAGACGCGCCTGTGAGCATCCAACAGAGCAACTGAGATCGACGATAGCCATTATTTCTAAGGATCTTATGGTACCTAAGTAAAGTGAACATTTGAGCTTAGGTGATGATTTCAAATTAGTTCATATCCTTTCACTAGTAACGCATTAGATAGATCTACCGAGTCGCAACTGTTCGCACCTTCTTGCGAGATCCCCGCATTGGAATAACGGAAGTTAAAAAGGTTCCTTGTAAAAAGAGCACTAGCTATTCGGGTGATCGATACTTCTTAACTAATCATATCTGTTATGGTCGGTGACCATTCTGGGGTTTTTGGTGCCGCAGATTTTATGTCTGCCATAAATTTTCGAAAAGAACTTGCCCTTTTCTCAGTATTTCGAAATTCACTTTATTCTAAATATTGCGCGATTGAAAATCTTTATATGTCCGCGAAAAGATTCGTCGAAACTCGTTCTGTGATTGGCTATTCCACATATCGACCAAGGCCACCCAACAAAACTATATAAACGATAGAGATCACTTGAATTCTGACTTGTATTGGTGGGTGACCAATAAACGCGCGGTAGTGCCCTGTGTTCGTCTTCTCCCTTTTGCTAGCGGGCTGGGCTAGCTGTTCGCATTCCGCGCCGCTTTCTATTGTGTGGCTGCTCATTCAAGGGAGCGGCAGTGTCATTCCATTTCTTGTGCGACCACGGGCTTAGAGACTTGAGCCCGAATTAGTGTCTCAAATCTTCAGTGTGTGTTCGTGTCCTACTAGACCACATGCTGTGGGCTCCCGTGCTGTCGTGCGACGCTAGTGCTTGCGTCTTGTGCTTCAGTATATGCATAGATCAATCCAACTAGGCAACACATCCTGATCGAAGCAATGAGTAGTGTGGTCTTCGTTATCCTGCCCCACAATCGATGCAGCATGGATTTCACAGTGCTCGTGAGACTTAGAAAGGCCTGCGGAAGAGTACAACTTTTAAGGGTAGTGGATTCTGATTCGGCCTATCCATCACCTTGATCAAAGATCTGCGGCCACAGCGCACTGATTATGTCAGTCGGTAGTCTGAATCCAAACGCCGCATCAGAAAATCAATGAATAAAGCTAGACCATATCAGCCAACAGAAGAATTGATCAGTGGGTGTTGATCACTGAAGAACAATATAAGGGATTTGACTTTAATCATTGAATAAACTGTCTGCTCGACTTGGCTTTCCTCACTAGAGTTAATGGGAGCTGAAGATAGCGGTCGAAAGATAAATTAGACTGAAGATTTACGAAGTCGAGCAGCGTTCTTCTCCCTTTTCTGCTTTTTAAAACATTGCTAGGGTGTCCAGCCATTAGGTGAATCAAAGCCTTTAGTTCTAGTAAGAACCTATCCGTAGGGCGGTGAATAAGCAGAACCCCATCTTCCTTGGTTAATTATTTTCCTACTCTTTTTTTGATTGTTACCAGTTAAAATTAAATCCCAGCCGGGAAGACAAGAAGACCACTTCGTCGGGTCTCTAACACCTAACGTTCCAGGTATGATGGAGTCTCTGACTTAAGATAAGCCATCTCGTATAGCTCGTCGAAGCCCGCAAACCGTCGCACCACGTCTTGGTCTAGTCTCAGTGACGGCCAGGTCGATCGTTGCAAAAAAATTGAGAAAACTATATAATGAAAGTCAAGGCGGAAGTAGAATCTATGACCACGCAGCGTATACCTCCGTCATAGCTATCTAATGTTAGTGGCAATGAGGTAAAAGTTGCAACCTAGTCATCAATAGTTTTGATGATAGGCAGAACAAGCTACCTTAATCTAGCTCCTCGTCACCTTTAACTTGATTTCTACGATCTTCGTGTCATTTCGAGGTCAATTTTCATTGCGTCCAAATGAAATGAGGGATTGTTCAAAGAAGCCTCTGCTAAAAAGAACTTTAAAATAAGAAATAAATAATAGGAAATCACCATGGACTAACCGAATTGGGGGAGTGACCTTGACTGATTGTCTTTTCGTGGATTCGATCTGCACAAATTGGCTCATTTTGGATACGATGGACCGCATCACGATAAAGGAATACTGCCGACATTGGCTGCAGAGAAAATGAAAAATGTGGGTAAGTTGAGGGTGTAAGCAACAGAATGGTCGGATCCCCGGAGAAATGAGGGCTAGTTATACTTAATTTCGCTGACTAAACTTTAAATTTCGAGCTCATTTCCAAAACAGAAACAAAACATTCCAGCGAAAATTTCCCTAATGAAGTTGGTTTGTGCATTTGCACGTACAAAAGCATAAAACATATACGGGCATGCATGAATGGATCAGTTACCATCAGGAAGAGAACTGAACAACGCGAATTTGTCCCGCTTCTTCTTCTTTTTTCAATTCTAACGTGTAATACAACGTTTGAGTTGCACCATTGTGAAAACTTGACACGAATTGCGAAATTTTATGAGAGAATGCAGGGGACCATAACCAAAATGCAAAAAAACTTCCTCCGACGACTAAGAAAATAAGATGACTAAATTATCCATATAAGATTATCAAACAAAAGACGACTCGTAAATAAGAATCCGTTGAATTGGGAATTGCGATGGGAAATTCAATATTTACTGTTCGACAGGTGGCAACTGAGTGACAAACAAAAGCACAGATACCTGCCTTGGGAACAAAGAGCAATGGACAGTATAGTTGGAAAATTGGAGATGGTCGGTGCAAGCTGAACGAGAGATACGAGTCAAAAACAAACAGGGGAAGATCTAGGAAACTAGTGAGTAAAATCAATAATGCAGTTCAGTTCACAAACATTGGTGAGGGTGATAATTTGTTGATAACTTTGCAGTTGTGTAGAGTGGACAAGAACGGATGTGGTTGGTTCATGTGAAAAAAACCGAAAACCTGACCTCGAGATTTAAACTAGCGAACCACATCAGATCTCAATAGATCAGGCGTGGTAGTGAGCCGGGAGACAGCAGAGCCATGGTCGACGGTAACTTTAGCAGACATTTCGCTATTGCCACCTACTGATTTCTTAAATACCGCACAGTTACCCACAGGCATCGATGTTGTTATCAATCTAATTTTTGCAAACTAGCCCAATATCTTCTTTGGGTATAAACGGACTCCCAAAGAAATGCTTGATCACTGCATCTTACTTCGATACCGCAATATATATATATATATATATCGCAAAAGTAATCTGTTAGGCCAGTCTATACTTCCCATCCAGCATTGTAACCAGGTGTTTGTTCATATGAGAAGTTGACACATCCAGAGATCTTGAGATTCACTGACTTTTATCTTTCCTCCCCAATGATATATCCGTAAAATCCAAGCATTTGACCATCAAAATTTCGTTGTGCCAGTGATACTTTACGTCCTTATCGTGATAAAAAAGAATACATAAAACGGGCTTACGGAAGACTATCAAGCGTCTCACTATCGCTATCTAAACGTAGTTTCACGAATCCAAACATTGTACATGAACATGACTTGGAAACGAAAGCTAACCAGAGATTTGAAAAGTCCGGAAGCTCAAAAACAAAATCCAACCTTGATGTTCAACAGTTTAATTGTCAACTCTGCAGATCTCATTAGCCGTCACTGACCCCTTCATTTTTAGCTCACATCGTTATTGAAGACAATATCACGAACTTGGTCGAAAGTTACAAGCGGTAAATCTTGTGAACCTGATTTACTTTTCTCTGTATTACTAAAAATTAAGGCTTTCCAGCTCGCGGCCTTACTATCCAACTTTGCAGCATTTCCCTCGAAACCGAAAAGAACCCAGCGTGTTTTGGACATGCCTGACGTGAGTGTGGTGGCAGAGCAGGACTCATGACCACTAAGGGCCATTACATGAGAGAAAGACTTGGTAATCATAACCCTGAAACTTGGTGCCATACAAATAAAGAAGATCCTAGCAGGCCATGAGTGGTAACGAGCTGGACGCCAGAGAGTTGCCACTGATTACCGAAACCCATCAGATTAGAATAAATTCTCAAAAAAAGATCGGATAAGTACCAACTCACTGCCTACTTCTTAGCCCTCCTGAAGGTATTTAGAAACATACTTTTAATTGCACATTAACAGGAACTGAATCGCTTGATCAAATGCGGTTTGCGCACAAACTCTCAGTGTTCACGATTACTGCTTCATGCTAAGTTGTTCACTTGACTGCCCCTCCTCTTGGTAGTGGACTAATCCACACAATAAGACTCGTTTTGTTCCTTGACTGCGCCAATGTTTTCGGATCCCCCAGTCGCTGTGCTCTCCTTCAGAGCTTTCAAGAAAACAACAATAATCATGCCAGCTGGGATGCCTGCTGCATCCCATTTTGCTACTTTTTGCAACGTTAAATCTTCGCTTCTCTCAGCTGAGAAGTTTTCCGAGGGACCGTTCTATCTCCATTCCTTTTTCGTTTACATTAACAGGCGATATTTTTCTGAATTTCATTAGCTTAATCAGGCTGTTTTCGACTATCTTTAAAACGCTTATGGAGGTGTGGACGTCCCGTTTGCTTCTCAACATCACTACCGGGATTCACTTCAGTTGCCAATTATCAACGAATGCATTTACAAAGATTCTTCCTTTCGTTACCTCAGAGTGGTTTTAATCCATAACCATTTTTGGGTCAACCCAGAAACTCTCCTTGTCGTCTTTTAAGCTTAAAAACGTGAGAGAATCTTGAAAACTTGTTCGCCAGTTTGTCACTCCATACATCTCTATTTCTTAGCATTGTCGATAATTCAATCTTCCCTGGTTCATTAGAAAAAGATTCCATATCGCCTTTAGATTTATAGAACGACTTCCACGTTGCAGTGAAATTAAGACAGACAGGAATGTAGATTCCAGTGTTCGCAAACATTTAGATGCTTGTGATGGATTTTCAACCAGCGCAGTCGACCGTTCATAGAGAAATTTGCCCGAGCTTTAACCTCACGCGTCAATTCACGCCACGTTCAATATCCTCTTGTTCGTGCATCCACTTAGAAAAACATGCTTAATCCATACATTTTTCATTTTAAAGTAAATCACAATGGGTTCATGTGTGGCGTTAGAGCTAAACTCCATGGGCACTAATATGCGCCTTCGAACGTTCGTTTTGCATTTAACAATCCAGTCACCTTATCGCAGTACGCATCAGAGTCCTTATTTTCTCAGAAAGCTTCGCTCTAATGGTTCCTAAGTTCCATCTCAACCACATCGTCCAGCGCTAAATAGCAAAACAAGCCTCACTGAACGCTGCCTTTCCCCAGAGTTACAAGTTTATATAAAAAGAGTGAATATCCAAGGAGAACAGAGAGTGGACCTACACAAGCGGGAAATAATAACACGCTGCTGCAGTAAAGACACACGAAACACAGTCTAACTCTATAAACACACTCTTTCAAACATTCTGATTCCACAGAAAATGACAGCACGATTGCCATTGTTCACAATTCACTGCCATATCCTTCAATGTCTCCAGCCAGCTAGTTGGCGAGTGTTTCCGATCCAAACCACGAAGCGTGAGACAAGTACTTTACCTAACTTCGTCGTACATTTTCTCACCTCGCGGTGCCACATCATCTGTTGTCCTCCTCGTGGCTTCTTCCATTCATTGGGAGAAACACAAAATAGGACACGGTATGCTAGACGAGTGTTCGACACACGCAACACATGACCCAACCAGCGTAATCTACTTAGTTTCATACGATGGAACAAGGCGTTTCTGCAGACAAGCGCACCTAGCACTAGATTCCTGACATCTATCATTACTACACACCACGGCTCACTTCCATGCCAATCCTAACCAATGACTTACGTAGGGCATCGGTGGTCGAAAACCTCCAAACCGCGACGAAACATCTCCCGACACGCATACTCCATGTATCGTCGCAACCGTTACAAAGAACTTAGGGCATTGTCGCACAGTACACGCAGACATTTCAACTTCATGAAATATCAGACCGACACCAAAAGTGTTAAGTCGCATTGCCTCGAAGAAAAACCCTCCGCGTCGTGCCTTGGAAAACCTATATACCGCTGGGGTTTTACCTCACCTACGCGAGTTCTATCATTCGACACGCAGTACCAGAGTAGTGTGAACAGTCTCCAAATCATTGTTCCTCTCTCAGCAAACCAGACATTCATCGACCGTTGCAGTCCAGATCCTGCTAACAGCACTTTGCACGTTGACAGGTGCAAATGTACAAGCACACTGAGCGTACTGATTTCGACAGTCGAAATCCAAGAGCGCGTTGTGCGTTGATCCGCAGACCGAAAAGGCAACCGACGCACTCTTCTGCGTAATCTAAGTCGCACTTAGCTTCCCTCCCACTTCCCAGTTCGACTCCTACATCACCGGACGACCTCCTAAAAGCATACCTTCCATCACCTCGTCCCATGAACGAAGTTGAACACGGAATGGAGAGATGGAGACGGCCCTATCGAACGCCATGTAGTTCCCCGTTTTCGAATGAACCGTGAAGGTTA
>LUCM01007975.1:0-13558 GCA_008360955.1 Fasciolopsis buskii
TTGATTGCCATGGATTCTTAGCAATAGATGAATACATTTCATTTCGTTCTCCTTAGTGGGCTGGTAGTGGGTAATAGTGGAAATAAACTATGGTTGAAATGGTATATCACGTGACTTTCTAATCTGCTTGCTGGCCAGGTAACTCCAAAGTTATGGGATTATTCCCTAAAAGACTTGCCAATTCTCGGCGAATAAAAACGGTCAACTGAAGCATGCTTTTCTTTGTGCTATCGCCTGATGAAGCGGAAGGTGTTCATACAGTTCTTGCCGCATGTGTTCCGGTAAAATCTGTAAATGATGGGCGGATTTGGGGCGATAGCGGTCTAGTTCATTGGAATGTGGAGGTTCTACACTTAGTAAACGTCGATCGTATGATGCGACAAAAGATTTTGAGAAGATTCTTTTAGCTCGACCATAGCAGTTGTTTGGTTTAACTTATTATATTCCTTCTCTACTTGTGGTGTACTTGATGCCCTCTATTATAACGTAAGTATTTCATCGTCATGTCTATATATCCAAGAGATTGCATCGTAAATGTCACATATAAAGTCGTAAGTTTTAAACGACAATTGTGACAGTGCCCAAACAATCGCGGCCGAATTATTTCGATTTCAAAATTCGTAATTGATCCCAATCTCGGTTGACTCACACGTGACTAGTAGATGCTTGGACAAATTTACGTAGTTAGTCATTTTCCTTAGCCTGATATGCTATTCACTTTCGTTGTTTCTATACGATAAAAACCGGAATGGTTAGGATCTAAGAGTAATTCATTAGTTGAACTCGTATTCGAAGACACGAGACGAAATTAGCGTATTCTCAATCAATGATCTACATTCTTCTCCTACGCACGGTTAGTGAGGCTGCACACTCCACACGTGCACACGAGGAGCTGTTTGAATGGACATTACTTATTGCTGTTGACCTTCAAAAGAGTGGAAATATAGCGGGAAGAAACTAGATCATGGTAACTTATGTCGCTCAGCGGGACTGTTTGTACGATACCCCAAATTCTGCTACCTATGGAAATTTTTGCAGCATGATTTGATTTGACAAAAACTGTGTATACAGACCAATGTTGGAAGCTGATATTGTGGTTTATTGGTCAGAATTAAAGTCATAGTCGGTGTGATCAGTTACTCCAAGTCTATTTCACTGAGCCTAGGAGGTTACCACGATGACACCTCTTCCAATCGTTAATTTGCAAACAAATACCAAGGAGAAATTTCAACACCAATTTTTTTTCTCGAGTTGAATAAATTATACCCACAAATTAGTCACTGAAATCAGGTTCAACGTTAATCAAACTAACAGAAATTTAGTCGGTAGAAGTGTATGTGGAGTCGATGGTGATCAAATTTTGAGTCTGTGTAGTTCGCATTGAAGCCAAAAGAGAAAATTTGTTATGCGCAGCACGATGCATACAATATGACAAATGACGTATTTCCCAAATTGACTCCGAGTAACCAGACAGGCAGAATTCCACGAATCGGCTTAGATCCGGCATTTGCGCAAGCTCCCACTGATTCAAATTTCACTACACTTCCGATCGTTTCCGTGAATTATCTAACAAACCGAAGTGGGCCGGTTTATTAAGTCTTCACTGAGTCATTAACACTGTCACTGATAATTAATCAGTTAATTTATGAGTCCGACAGAGATACACTCTGATTCCGATTACTACTATTGGTCACCATTTAATCAAATATGAAACGAGTAGAAAGAGACTGGATTAAAAATAGACACATTTCATAAAGGAACATTTTCAAATACCACGTCAACTGTTCTTCTAGTCCACAGCACGCGTGTCCATTGGTTGGTGTATTTAGATAACGTTACCAAAAGCGTGTTATTGGTCAGTTTTCTCTGGTCCCGATACACCCAAGAGTTCTTGCTTTTGATTTCGAGCCGACCGCTCCACACGTCTTTCGCGATTTGCAATCCGTACATTCGTCTGTTTGGAACTATTGTTTTGCAGTTCATTTCGCACATCCGGTTTTTTGGGCTTGATTTTTCTCATTTTTTCGGTTGAAGGGACTTCTTGAATTTTGACTTCATTGCTCGGAACGAGACTTGTCCTAGGTTTGCTTATCAAAAGTGTCCCTTAGGGCTGATTTCACAGCCTTGCACATTACTGCTCCCAGTCTGAACCGGGTTGATCACCCTACGGTCATGCATAACGTATTTTGCAACGAGATCACCTTATCCAGCCTAGATGAACCAGTTAAAATTTGACCCATTTTGATCCAACGCCTTTCCCCTAGGTTTCCTTCAGCTGAAAGAAATTTCCTAAGCAACACTAGGAACACCACTAAGAAACGTGATCTCACAATCGGACAACTTTTGCCTATCTTTCGCGTGTACCTGCAAAGCACATGCGAACTTTGGTGGACAATCAGTTAACGCGCGGCCGAACAGAATGCTCTTGTTTGATCCTTATTCGTTGGGGTTCGCTAAACGCGTGCGGCTGCAAAGTACACACAACTAACTATAGCATCAAATATAACGGTAAAGATAAGAATCACATCCACACTATCAAAAGTTTCCTCGTCAAAAGCTCGCCTAGGCTTCAAGCTGATTCAGTCCCGTCGCAGGACTGTTCGATTTTCAGTTGCCAGAATAATTTATAAAGATACATCCAATTGGGTTTAAACAAGTAGTTCAAAAGATTTTAGTCAAAAAATGAAACAGGACCGCCGCTTGAGCACTGAAAAAAGAAATGAAAAATTCAAAAGCAAATCACATGTACATGAGTTTCGGGTCATTGTCCATCCAGTACCGAATTTTCATTGTCTACGGTAACTTTGTGCATCAGGTTTCGGTAATGTTAGGGGGTCAAAGGAGCTCTGTGTGCGCTGATATGCAAGATGGAATAAAATGGAATGCGGAGCAGACAGACCGGTGGAATTTGCATACGAGCATCTCGGTGTATAGTAGATGGACGCTGTTAGACAGAACACTATTTGAGAATTCCTGATAAACGTCAATTAGTCCGTAACAAATTCTGCCAACAAAAGAATTGGTGGGAACTTGGATGATCATTTTGAGGCTTCGTCTGAACCGCCGAAATCAGCCTTTGGCGGGAATAGAAAGAACGTTTTTAAAGAAGTTGGCTATCATGGTTCACTTAGAGCAAAACGGACGCAACATTCTTCTTCGTAAGGAAACCTATGTAGTCTGGGGACGATTGCCCTCAAAAATTACTTTCGAGGGTGACAGTAATTAAGAGGCCTAACTTTGCTGATTGATTACCCTTTAGTGAGTGGATTGTTAGACGAAACCGGGGAGAGGTTTGGAGCAAAAAAGACTTCATACATTTGTTGTGGTTAGGATTTAATCCGGAAGGTGTGAAATGCCGGTGTTGTATTGAGCGGGATCTAACAGAATGAAAACGGAGACAAGAATAACAAAGTCATTCATATGCTGGAACAGCAGGGGCAGAAAGTATCACACTGAAAGCAACGATGTAAGCTGTGGAAAGAAGAAATGAGGGTGAAACACCGCTTTGCAGTGCATCGGAGTCACTAAGTCAAGTTGCTGACTCTTTATCTGATTTCACTTACTAAAATCTTCGAAACAGATAGTCTCTGAGTCAGTCAAGATGAAGAGGACGAGACTGTGATTATACTTTGCTAAACAGAAGGAAAGAGACGCTGTCGTTGCAAGAACTGCAAACAAACCGAGCTTAGAAAGAGACTGTATTTAGCTTATAAATAACCGTAGTTAGGATTATCTATAGACAGGCATAACTTTCTCTTGTCTTTTATCAACGGATTATCATCATCAGTGGTCTTCTCGTTCGAAACGTGGTGCTGTACAGATTCACCTGATTTTAGCAGACCAAACAAACACGTGAACCTTCGGTTTTTACACTCGAATGACTGCAAGCCCCATTCGCAATTTGTATGCCGTTTCCAGCATGAAAAAAAGGATTGAATAACTTCAAAGTGGGTCGATAACTGCTCGTAAAATTCCACATCGTATGGAAATACTTGGCATCCGATTCATTCGTTCGCTTGGTGAACATTCGTTTGTTTAATGCCACTTTAATGGAATGGAAAAAAATTCCGTACGTCTTAAAGTATGTTGACATTCCTAGGCGAGATCGACGTACTTCATTGCTTACGAGTCATATGACAAGTTGCTTTTTGAAGTTGTTTGATCGCGGTTGACTGGGCAAGCAAACTAACAAATCATGGTAGCAGAGTGAAATGTTAGGCTATTATTACGTGGTGCATCATTCCAACCATTCGGCTTTATTTTTCATTATCCCCTACACTCGTAATCTTTTTACTTTGTTTTCTAGTGAAATAGCAATGCATAACATTTTTCTGAGAGGTGACCGGGTCAACAGGAAAATTTGACCGACAGTAGGAAGGTACAAACCCGCGACATTAGCTGCCGATCGCGTGAGTGACAGTCAGAATCAACAGTCGCCTACATTTGCTTTGCATGTATATTCACACGGAGTTCACCAGATTTCAGACGTGTACTACACGTTTTGATAGAATATTCTCACGGACTTGGATGGTAGAAAGCGGTTAGTTGGACAGAAATCCAAGCTTTTGATTTACTGTTGAAAGTGTGAATTAGCAAACGTACATCACCACAGTTTTGACTGTCGTTCGCACAAATTGTCAGTTGTATCACGATACGCTAAATTAAATGAACTTACATCCACACAGAAACAAGTTCATGCACAAGCAGGAACACCAGTGCGAACACGAATAACCAGCCAAAATGACTGCTGTCCTCATAGACGTGGTTTATCGATCAGTTTACCCGGTGTCTTTGGTTACTTGATCGCTTTGTGATGGGCCTCATGATGCGGATTTAAAATTGAGATGGCTCCTTAACTTTATCCGTGATTTGAGCTACCAAGTCCGTTTTGACTGGAAAAATGGGGCGACTCAATAAAGATATCTCTAGGGTGGAGGTTCATATCGTATTTTTAGCAGCCTAATTCACTGTTTTTGCGTAACGAAATTCAAACAATAATGTTTTTGCCCGTTGGTACCTAGTTCCTAGTCGTTGATTCACACGAATATTTTTGCACATCACGTGATATGGAAAATGACGGCGAGGATGATGCCTGTCATATTGTTTCGAATTATGACAATGATGAGCAGGATGATGAGTTAGAGAATGATTACAAGGGATGCCATTGATCATCCCCAAAATCTTCTAACGAAATCAATCGGTGACGTATGCGTACAGAAATACATTTATGCATGCGTAATGTTTCGTGGATTGTTGGTCCTTGTGACGAGCTGATGTACATGTCTGATAGGGAATAACAAACATAGATGAATTCATTGAGCTTGTTTTTATGTAGAGTACTAGACTTATTTCTTTACAGTATTACCATTTCCGGTCTGGCATGTGTGTGTACCTGCTGGGGAGTCCATGCTGGCCGATTAAAAGACCAGCTGCGTCTCCCATACGTTCGACCAATGAGCATACTTGTTGCAATAATTGTGTGATCGTTTGTGCTCTGACAAAAATAGCATTATTTGGAGCTTGCGGAGAGCAAGAAGCAATATCAGTGGCTTGTTGTAATAGTGATGAAAAAAATAGTGGGTTCTGTAGTTAATGGACATGTCCACGAACGGCAGTACTGTGACGAGAACGAAACCATCGCGGGTCGTCCAATTAACCGTCTCAAACCCATCGCTATTTTCCTTCACTTTCAGGCCCCTGGACGCGTGTACAAACAGAACCTCGAAGAATGCCATTCGACAGATTTTGAGGGCCCGTTAGAAAAAGACTGCTTGAATGTACACCCGTAACCGAGGTCAGAATTCCGAATGTCCCAGCCAACTGTGTAACCCCGTTATCCCTGTTGGTTCTGCCTTAAGGAGACTTTTCGTTCTACTTGTGTGCTCCATTCACGCTATGACGGGCTAGAGCTGTCACTAACTGGTGTTGCATCTATTTCAGACCTGTCGGTGCATTGTCTTGCCTAATCGTCCGGGCGATCTTCGAGTTTGTTGAACCACTGAAATAAGTTTGGATTTGTTTCATCCTGATCTTGCCGTAATATTAAAGAGAATGATCGCAGAGATTAGTTTTTTTCTGCTAAAACAAACAAAACTTTTGCAGACCGACGAAATCTATGGAACGAATACAGTTCCCTTCATGGTCTTATCATTTCTTCCTTCAATAGCAAAGCGAAATGATCAATCGTTTCTGAAAAATCGATTGTGGTCAGCTGAGAGGTGCCAAGTGGGCAGGTTAATTAACGGTCGGATGATTTGCATCACGTGATTTTCAAATTCAAATGTCACAGCATTGACCGCCTAACTGTCACCGGTCGAGAAAATACAACAAGGCCCACAATTTTTCAAAACTGACAAGACAAACTAATCCAGTGTTTAGAAGTGAGACTGAAACAAAATCGGAGGAAAACGAACCATTTTCCTGTTCTCGGTAGATAAACCGAAAGAATAAAAAACTAGCAGCAGTTTTTTTAATTTGGTGTCATAAGGAAAAATATACATGTTTTCATAAGAAACAGTATTCTGAGTGAAATCATCTGATGCAACGGGACTTTTATGTAGGCATATGCGCATAAAGAGGAACACACAAACATACGTACGCACCCACGCTCAACAACAGATCATTACTGAGATCATGGATTGCAGTCCCACGTTCTGCTCACGAACTGCCCAGCCTGCGTCACACGCATTTTCAAGCCGAGCCGGTACGCCATACAACGCAGACAAATGGTCCATGTTGGAACTGCATAGAGAACAGCGGGGCATGTGAATAGTTCATCCAATAAGATCCGGATACAATCACGACATGCCACACTTGACCATAGGTTCCTTCCAAAAATCGTTTCAATTTTGTCGCTACCCCGCTCATCTGTTTCGGGTTGTTGGAGACTTCTTTGGCCAGGGCGATAAACCGATCGGTGATTGCAGCTTTTTTGGCTTCGGACATGCTACAGTCAATAACTTTGATGCTCTTGTCAACCTTGGGGATCACAGCAGTTTTCGAATAATCTCGTTCGTCTTTTTCAACAGACCTGCAATACAAAACAGATCAGTTCAATTTCTAGGGTTTAGTTTGGATTTGAACGGAATTCTCAAAGGTCTAAGACATCAGCCCTCATACTTTACGGAATAAATAAAGAATTTCACAGTCAGAAGAGTGACACGGGCACAAGACTACTTGCATCCGGCAAGGCATTGAGCAGTGGATGAACCATGCAAACGCTTACTTGCACTTCATGCATGTCGCTTTCAATCCAGCACGTGTCTATCAAAATTCACATGATCGGATAGATAAGTTAGCAGGCTTGTTCTTGCTTTGTACACAGACTGAGTGGTTTAAGTTCAGACGTTTGTATACAGAAAGCTGATAGACCGAAACTAACTTTTCTGCCATCTCTGGCAGACTTGGGACTCTTCTTCGATCCTATCCCACCCACCCCCGTTTGTTTATTCGTGAATTCACAGTTCAGTGAAACAATGAACCTGACTAAGAAGATCATATTGTTCAATAAGCAACCATTTTAAAAATGAGGCAATGGACGAGGCATGCTGAGTTACAAAACAAAAACTCGAGGACACCCTCACCTTGGCATAGTCAGATGCTGCTTTGGTTGAAATGTTTTCTCATACACTATCGCTTGTCAATTTACCGATAAGAACAACAAAATCACAGTCCATAGGTTCACTAATGTCAAACGCTGTCAAACTTTTGAATTTACCATGACCTTTGGAAGGACTGGAACCTCAGGCAAACGTATACAAGTCAATCACCGAAGCCCCAAAACAGTCTTGCCTGAGTCTCAATGACACATTAGATGTTACCCTTATCATTGAATATCGTTCGGAAAATGGAGCCACGAATCACGACAACTTCAGGCCGTTTCGATGAGTCACTTTTCAGAAACGTCTGCAAACCAAGAATTTCGAAACATCTTCGATATGAAGTAAACATTCCGTGTGGGCAAAAGCCAAAGATTAAGCTGACAGGGACACTCAAATGCTAAGTTTTTAAAACTATCCGGCTACTGTCCTTCTCCGCATTATCCATGCGAATTCGCTAATCTTAAATTTTTATTATTTTAGGCATTTTTAAAATTCTGCCCAAATTCCAAAACCTCTTCTACCGCTAGTCTTTATGGCCCCAGTAGAAGAGATTCCAAAGTGTGATGTTGTCCAAATTGTAATATCGATCACTTGTTTGGCCAATGACATTTTACCCAGATAATGGACTCCTTACTCGACGCATCCAGTTGTCGTCATTTGGATTTCTCAGTGTTGCAGTTGTTCTAATGCACAGACAAGTTACGGTCTATAATGCACTTACTGAATGCTCCGAAATTCACCGCAAAGGTTGTTTTCCTTCGGTTTGGCTAACCTGTTTAGTGTGTACAAAATCTTGAAAGATCTACCACGGGTGTCGTAAATGACTTGGTTTACTCTAGCGGTGAACTGTTGAAAATCAATCCACTCTGTCCAAATCAGGTTTTTTCATCTTTTTCTGTGGCTTCTGTTGCAGGATCCTGATCTCGTCGGGAAATTCGAGTTCTCAACTTATCCACATAACATTTGTCCTGATCATTGGGCTGTTTGTACCATAGAGTCCGTCAACAATTCTACCGCTGTTAAAGATGCGGTTTTATCCCATTTTTTGTTTGACCCATGTTGGTGATTGCCCGGTTTCATCTCCATCCGAAATATTTCTACACGTTTAGAAGAATCAAATATCTATTGCTTGTGAATCGTAGAAGTTGTGACAGTACTTTGCTTCAAATAAAAATTGTTCCGCTGCCAGATAGGGTCTGAAGTCGAATACGTTCAAATTATTTGAATGCATCTTGGATCTCCTTCGCCTATCTTCTCTTTCGGGTACTGTTACATTACATCCAGAATCTCTATGTGAATTCAGGTTTATCAGATATTTGGATTCTAATCGAAGGGGAAGATCGCGTCTTCAGTATGTTGTTATGGAACGTCGTATGAAGCTTAGTATTTTTGCTCGGTAGGGTCACGCATTGCTTATGGCTAACATTCGTCTTCCATACGGTGCCCTGTTTTCCTTGGAAGTTAACAAATGGAGAAAGTGTACCACAATCTTGAGTAAATAAGATAGATGTCTTTGGTTGTTCTAGTTTGGGTCCAAAAAACGCTTCAAGGAAGTGGTTGGAGATATTGAAGGATATGGCAACCGACCATGAACAGTCGCGATCAGGCTGTCATTAACTGCCTAGACAGAATGATCGAAAAGCTGACCTTGTACAGTTAAATCGTAATCCATTGTTTAGCAATTGCCGTTTTTTCATCTTGCCTTCCTTAAATGCACTCCCTGTCCTCCTTACATAATCACGCTGCCCATAGAAACGTGTATATAAGGGAGAAAAAAGCGTGCTCAGTGGGGCTTGCTCGGCTAACCGATGATGATGATGATTTGGATGATGATGACAATGATGATGATTTGGATGATGATGACGATGATGATGAAAATGATGATAGTGATGATGTTGACTATGATGATGGTGATGATGGTGATGATGATGATGATGATGATGGTGACGATGAGGAGGAGGAGAAGGAGAAAGAGAAGTATGATGATAAGGATGATGATGATGATTTGGATGATGATGAGGATGATGATGGTGATGATGATGACGATGATGAAGATGATGTTGATGGTGATGCTGATGAGAAGGAGATGGAGGAGGAGGACGAGAATGACGATGATGACGATGATGATATAGATGATGATGTTGATGTTGATGATGATGATGAGAGACAACTAAGATTATTCGGCACTTCAGGACATGACCGTTAATAAGATTATTGCAAAACCGTTCACCAACATGTTTGTTTTGCGGTTTTCTCGCATTGCTGATACGCAATTTGTTCTTCCCTTCTAAAATCAGAGTTCGAAAATGCATACGGTGTGCACTTCAGCCCTATCCAGTGAATCTATGTGAATTAATTATTTATTTAACGTAATCGGTCTTGTCTCGCCGCGGCATAAGAAACACTGCGAGATCCAACTCATCGGTTCAACACTGACCTATTCGTTGTTGTTCAAAGTCCTCTACAAAATATGAACTTTGTAGTCTTTTCTTCCGGAACAATCAAACACAACCTATTGATTGTTTTTCTGGTCAATAAAATGCTGGACATTTCATATGAATTCAGGCTGCTGTATACATTCCACATGTCCGCTTTAGTAAATGGTGGACACGTCACGTTATTTGATTTAGTGTAGTACATTTTGTCAAAAGTTTGGAGTAAACCCGTTCATTTAAGGTCTGCCAAACAAATATGAATACGAACAATATTTCATAAATCAAGTTCATCTAGTCGCAGCATTTTCATCAACATACATCGATAGGCACAAAAACATGATTAACATGACTGGCGAATTTTTGAAAATTCAAATTAAACAGACCCCAGATAATTTTTATCATTCAATCATTCATGACAATGCGGAATGTGTAAAGATTTAAAACGGAGCAGTATTCTTTCAATCCCGCCAGCGCGGTTGTCTAGGCAAAATGGACGGAACAGAACGGGTGAAAATCGTACTCCCAAGAAAACGCACGAAAACGATCACCGATGAATTTTACCAGCTGTCTAAACCTGTTCTAATAAGTCGAGAGACTAGCTAACCCTGGAAACGACTCTTTGGTATCGGTTGATGTCAGTTATCGAATATATTCAACATTCCTCGACATGAATATAAAGAGCTAAAAATCAACTGATAGGAGGACCTCCCGCCCTCTCGTGATCCCGTGGCACGATTATTTCATCAGGGACACTTTTGAAAAAAAACTCGAAATGTTTACAAAGCCATGACGCTTTGAAGTAGAACTTAGACAGAACCAAATGGCGTAAGGAGTGTATCGAAAAATCGATGCGACAGTTCGCAAAGTCTCAAACGAGAACAAACTTGCATGAAACAAAATTTGAATGACTAACATTGGATTGAAAAGTCACATGAAAAAGCAGCCTAGCTAAAGCGGTAAAAACAAAATGCACTACTACAGTGGTTCATGTCACGAAACATGAACGTAAAATATCATTGAATCAAGTCCTCTCTCTCAGTGGACAAATTTTCTGTTTGGCATACATTTAATGACCTCGAGCGTCTTTCAGAATTATTGCATAACATATTGTAGTTCATAAATGGAGTAAAAGATTATTACTTCGCCACATAATACACCGAGTGTAACTGCGACTTGTGTGCAGTAGCTTGACAGTATTGACTTCCGGAGCATAACTACTGCATCAATCGATTAGCTTTCTGAATTGACATTTCCTTCAATTTTCATCTCTCCGGTTTCCACGGGACTCCTGATAAAAATCTAATCCAAGGTAATAGGGCTTATTTGTGATTTTGAGGTAAGTTGTGGAAAATACTATGGCAATCAGCCACTCCCCTGTCTACAATGGAGTCTTTAAGAATTGACCATATCGTTTGAATCCATGGAATGTTTTACTGCCAAAGTAGATTGAGAACCGTTGTAAGCTCCTCGCGTCATGGAAAATCAAATAAATTTTCTCACAACTACCTAAAAGGTATTCACTATTGTACACTAATTTATTTCGATGAATCATAGTAGTCTAAGAGTTCTCGTTAACTGTGTTCATCTTAAAGTTACGAGGAATTCACTCTATTCGAGAACTACGTAAAATGAAGCACACAAAAAATCCAGCAATTGTTTCTCTTTTTTTTCAATTCGAAACGAGTGCTACTAACCATTTTGAGGGATGAGATCTTTTGAAATTCCCAATATTTTTGCAGGATCAAATCCATTATTGGCGAGAATTAGACTCACTTATTATTAGGTGCTCCAAAAACGACTACAGAAAACCCATCAAAGTGTGTAAGAAATAACCCAGTTTTTTTAAGACTAAACTTTCTTTGTTGAAATCAGGTTTGATCAATTTCTGTGGACTGACACTTAATTGCTTTCGGTATTCAAAGGGTAAAACTATGGTCGACTTTGTGGAATTTGTACCAGAGTCGATCTTGAAAGTAAACCGCCATCATCGGCAGACCTCAGATGTTTTCGATTACAGCTGCATATGGACTTCGAACTGGACTGTACGTAACTGTAACATTTGAACCAACAGACAAGTGATGCCAAAATAGACTGTGTTCCGACAAATTATCGTCATCTAATTTCGTCCATTCCAACCGGACTATCGGAAATCAGTTGTCTGATCCAACTTCTTGCTTCTCAGTTGACGCACGTCCATGACATCCAATTCAGACGAATTCAGGTGCTCAGCTGCATAACCGAAGTACCAGTTGGGATTTTGCGTATTTTAAGGCTCGCTTGTGAACCCATCTGGATCATATCAGTTGAAATGTTTTTACCATTGAACATTTAGTCATCCCATTCTCCATCTCAGGTGATCGGAACGACGATCAACCCCATTATCTTCTGAACGAAATTGTTCATTACTTAGGAGAAAGATCCACCTTTTGCATCAAACACCAAGCCATTAAAGCCACGAAACCTATTTGATCTCACGATCTTCACATTTCAGTCTATTCTCACTGCATATTTGCCAGCTTATTAAGCCTAAGAAGTCTCTCAAGCTGTCTGGGAAAGTTCACCCATCTATTTACTATTGGACGTGAAGGCCACGTGGAAGACTCAAGCCGACCACAGTCGCCTCACCTGGCCGAGGCTCTCGAGCCCTCTCACAGGTCTTCTCGACCGACTTCACTATCACATATTTCCCCAGGCCTCCTTCACTGTGACTCACTGTTACGTAACTAAATTTTCCATAGTAGGCTTGACGCATAGGTGTGATGGGAACGGCATGGCCCCAACTTCCAAGCCATTTCACGGGGAACGAAAAACGTGGCCCTGGAAAATGGAGTGACACAGTACCAAATAAAGTACCAACAGATAGGCAGTGGTGACAGGGTTGGAAACACCAAACCATATGACAGTGCGCTCAGTTCTACTGTACGGTTGCGAGACATGGAGTGCGCGTGCGAGGGATGTTCGCTGGTTAGAGGTTTTCGACCACCCATATATACGTAGTATGGCTAGGATTGGATGGAGTCACCGGGTGAGTAATATGGAGGTGAAGAATCTAAATCAGATGCCGGCGCTCAAAATACCTTGTGTCCGCGTACTAAACTTAGTAGACTACGCTGGTTGGGTCACGTGTTCCTCCCAGGAAATGGACGAAGCCATGTGGCGACGTGGAATGAGAAAATGCACAGCGAAGTTAGGTAAAGTAGGTGTCTCACGTCTTCGTGGTTGGAGTGCGGATGATCCGTCAACTAGCTGGTTGGAGGCATTAGAGGATATGGCATTGAAACCGTGAACGGTGGCGATCATGTTTTCACTTTCTATCCAATCAGAATGATTGAACGAGTGCGTCTGTAGTTAGATTTTATTCCATGTGTTGGTTACAGCAGCGTCTTATCTGATGAAACATGTGACCATGGGGAAAAGGCAGCGGTCAACTAGGCTTGCCTTGCTGTTTAACATTGAACGATGATGATGATGATGATGATGATGATGATGATGATGATGATGATGATGATGATGATGATGATG
>LUCM01007975.1:14225-31317 GCA_008360955.1 Fasciolopsis buskii
TCAGAACTGGCTTCATAGATTGGCGCAAATGTAACGACCCAGAAGGCGAGTAATTGCACTGTGAGTTGTTGATCTCTGGGAATGAAATATCTGCTAATCACCACTCCGTTCTCCAGGAAAGCATTTAGGAAATGTTCCTTCCCCTTTTAAAAGATTCGGTTACGCTTACGTTCTGCGGTAAGCACTCCGAAATTGTCACACAGTCTGAGATACAATCCCACAACCCTGCTTTGTTTGAATAGCCCGAAAATAATTATTCCATCAGTACAGTCAAACGATTATAGCCATCGACACTATTGGTCAAAGACAGGCAGGTCATTATAAAAACCGCCTGGCCAAATTAATATCAGAGCCAAAAAAGTGGTCAATTAGAAGCCAAGTTTGCCGCGAATGATTACCGAGTAGATAAATCGTATCACTCATGACGGCGACTCACATCTCGTCATTGTTCAAACCAAGTCCGTCGCAGAACTCGTCCAGAGTGATGTTGCCGTCCTTATTCTTATCGTATCTGGACAGCCATGTCTGTTTTCGCAGTCGTTCGTCCGTTCACATTTGAGACGTCGATTATATTTCGTTCACAATAGAAAATAGTAAAGAAAACGAACGGAAGCATTTTGTAACGACCGATGAGAAAGAGAGATGATACTTAATAAATCATTCGCTATTTAGCATGCAAATGAAGCCTGGACTTGAGACAGATTACCCGAGGCGATCGAGACCTCGCTTGCTATTTGCATTCCACCGAGATTCGTGTTTGCATGTTTGCGTCTGTGTGTTAATTTTGCCCTAGATACCACTGATTTTAAATGCTGAAGTGGTGTAATAACAGGCGAAATTTTTTTGAGTGGAAGAACTGATAAATATCCATTCGTGATTTGACTTTAAATGGCTTGATGATACAACGTGTTACATTACCTAGCCGATGACAAAGCCGCAGGTAAAACTGTATTCATATCATGTTAAAAAGTCCTTCGTTCACACGGCTTATGGGCACGTTAAACGAAAATGACAGGGTTCGATTCGTCTGTCAGTCTGCAAACCAGATGATCACGAGAGATTGTCACAGTACAATCACCTGATTGTGTTAGGATTTAAGTTCAACTCTTAGATTCAGTGTTTGCACATCGCAACTCAAATCTAGCAATTTTACCGACAGATTCAGGTGGTTACAAATCACTGATGTTCGGTGACCAGATTTCAATCAAGCGTTCAAGGACAGGCGTAGTTAAACAGCGAGACTCGCTGTTTGAGTCACTGTCGTTGAACAATAGTCTAATGTGAATTTTTTTGATTCACAAAGTCGCGGTGCACAATTTCACCTACTTCAACCAGTGTTTCAAATCATAGAAATGACCTGCCGAACAATTCGTTTCACAGATCAATGATGTTCATTTAAAATGTGACAGTTCGGGAAAAGTTTTCGGCTTTTGAAGCTTAAGCAAAAATCAACCAGTTGGAAATTAGGTTCCAATAACTTAGTTGACAAAATGAAAACCTCAAAATTGACGAAGGAAAAATGTTTTCACCACACTGACCTTCACTTGATTCATGTCCAGCTTTTTTTCTTCACAAGCAGCCTGCAGTTCGTCTTTACTAACGACACCATCTTCATTCTTGTCCAAAGACAAGAACAGATCAATCATCTTTTCCAAATCTGCACTGCACGAGTTCATTGTCATCTGTGGTTCTGTGGTGATGAATAAAGAAGTCCAGTCGAAAGGAGTAAACGGAAAACGGGAAAGGCTGAGAAGATATGCGTGACTTCAGGTGCCACAGGTGACCTATTTTGAACGAGAAAACTGTGCTTTTGATCGCCTCTGTCTTCCTGGAATCTCAGCTTGTTTATAGTCACTAGGTTCATCCGTTTTGCGAGTTCCACAGCGCGCGTACGCACTCGCGTATTCGACGGCACGTACACACGCACGCGCACGTATACCATTTAGAATGCGTGTGCCGAGTCACGTGAGACGTTGGCGATTGGTCAGCAGTAAATCGGTCCGAGCAAATGCAGATCGATAATCACAGATGGCTTAAAGTTTTCACACGATACGTTTTAGACGACAAACACCAGTCCTTTTGTCGGTGGCGCTGCCGCCAATCAAATTCGTAGCATGTTTACTAATCTTCCTCTTTAGTCCTTTACGTCTCAGTTAAAGTAAAACAGCACAGAAACAATCACGACAAATTTACTACATGCAAGAAACAGGCAACGTCGCGTGAGGATTGGACAAAGGTAATAACTGTCTGCCTCTTCCTCATACTAGTGTGTTTAACGTATAGCAAAGCGGCGGTCAATTGTATTATCCCTTTGCCTACCTAAAGGGATCAGACTTTCGAAATACAGATCCACTACTCACTTTGGTGGTCGGTTGCAGTTCGCGGTCATCCCGCTCAGTAAAACACCCTACCTAGTGGAACCTTATTTATTTCAATTTCACTCCTAACTTCAGGGTCATGAGTGTTCCTCCCTGTCCTGGGTGTAGTGTGTCCTAGTGGATACGGGGCATATCCCTTTCATCATATTCATGTAGGAGACATGTGGCAACGAACAGATACCTAGCGATTCCAGTTCACTGTATTTTCCCACCCAATCAGTATTCCGATGAAACACCGTTTTGATTTAATGCATTTTCTGGGTCACGGTGGACACGAAATTCCCAGGAAAATGGAACACCTAAACATCTAGATGGCTTTCAAGTCCCATTCACCGGACTGTAAACTTCTAAGAGGGTTTCATCGAATACTCAAAACAGAAGCACGGTGCTGAGTACTCTCGCACTATCTCCAGCAATAGTTTGTGGGATGATCAAAAGCCCCACCTAGCATGAATTAGTTGAACTGATTACTCGCGCCCTGCGGCTGTCAGCCCGGAAAAGTGGACGATGTTGAAAATGAATTAAGAAAATCAATGTCCCGGTAATCAAATTCCTTGGTACTAAAGAATGGTGACTTGCCCACTCTCCTCCAAAAAGAAGCATTTTCATGTGTTAGTTTGATGGTGTTCATTTTTTAGAAATGAATTTGGTTCACTGTCAAATCTCATGTCAGCTAAGATTTTGCAGGATTAATAGGTCATGGTGTAACTATGCCCCCGGGCAAGCATTATCAAAGCAAACGACTTAACTGGGGGAAACAAGCAACACACTGTTTGAAATGACGCAGCGAAACCATGCATTCGAATTGGATTAATTAAAGCGCCCTGTAGGCAACCTACAATAAGCGAATGCATGCAGTCATTTGACCGAACGAGTCGGTGCTCAGGTGTGTTTGTGTACGGATAAACGAGACGATTAACTTTATTAGGCCGAATAAAGCAACCGCGCACATTTCTATCAAACTTAGATCATATCAAACATGGGACATTATTGTGCTTTCAGATTTAATTAGTACTGGTCTGTAGGACCGTGAGAAGGCTGTAAAGTGTATTGAAATTTGGTATTAAAGTACTGAATTGGAAGACATTTCGCGAAGTTTTGTTCAATGGAGCCGCTACTCTTTAACTGGTGCATACGGTCTGGTAGATGCGGTAAAAGTAATGAAATCCAAGCTCAAGTGTTTCTTGGTAGACAGCGGATAATTCAGAAATGAGGTATCTGAATCCTCAAAAGCCTGGCCGCATTAAAATGCTCAGGTGTTGTTTGGCCTCGGATTCGAATCTCGCCTTGAACAAGACGATATATATTTGGATAAATTTTGTCTAAGCACTCATTTGTTATCGAAACTACTGACTAGTTTGGGTATTATGTGAATGTGTACACTCCTTGTGCAGGTAAATGAAAATAGGTAGGAGTTTCCAAACCTCCTAAAGCAATGATTCTCAATGATAATGGCCTCACGAGTAGAACTGTATCATCGTTTAAATAAATCAGAAAGCAAAATAACCTGTGAAAAATCCATATTACTAGTTTCATCAGTATTCACAAGACTGAGCTCCAGAAAAAGAAGGATGTAAACGGCTCTGATAATCGAAAGTTGTCAAGCAATTTGAAATTACGGGTTAAATGACGGCACTCAAGACGATCTAGGTAAAGATAATACAAAAGAGTATTATTCTAGAACATCGAAAGAAACACTTAAAATACTCTGGAATAGGCCATGATTAGCAGGATGAAGACCACCATGTCGATGATAGCGAAGCAGAAAATGATGGCGTTGACGACTGGGACGAGGACGATGATGCAGATTCGGACGAGAGAAATTCGCTGGGGATGAAAGTTGTGACTATGATCAGAATAATGGCGTCCATGAAAGTAATGATGACGGAATAGACTACACTGATGATGATGATGATGATGATGATGATGATGACGATGATAATGATGATCGTTTCGGTGACGATGACTAGGGGGGTGATGATGATTCGGATGATTATGATGATGGCGGCGACAATTTGGATGAAGAAGACCTGGGGGAAGACACTGAAGGCGGTAATCATGATGAACATCACCGGGACCAAGGATCGAGTGCTAATTATGATACTGACGATGATGGTGACGAGGAAGACGATGAGATGGATAATGTTTCGAATGACGATGATGATGATGCGGAGGACAGTTACAAGGATAATTGCATAGTGGTGATTGGGGCGACATTGTTGGTGATTCTGATGCTACTTATTGCAAAACTGGTCGCTTGAATGATGATAGTGATGATAATGGCGATGATGGAGATTCGGATGTTCATCGCGGTGATGATAATGATTTTGATTCTAATGATGGCGACAAAGATAAAGGGGCTGAATGTTTTGACGGTTGCAGTGCAGTTTCTGCTGTTGTTATTTCAGTTGATGTTGGTGTCGCCCATAATGGAATGCTTATTTTGACACGGTTGACGATGATGATTCGGGTGGCGATGACAAGAATGACCAGTTTCCGATGTTGAGGATTTTGATCATGATGATGATGCTGATGAGGATTTGGATGATGGTGATGATGGCCGTTATGATGATTTGGTCTCTGCTCGGCGTGGCGATGACTATTTCGATGATGAAGATCTTATGGTCGAAAATATTTCAGTTGTACCTAACGGTAAACGTCCGGTTCTAGACGACGATTCTGCTGTTTAGCCACTGACAGTTTTTCAACACGGATTGCGTTGTTGATGTTGCTAATAGCCCATTATGCACTTCCCAAGCACAACCTGTGTATTCTGTCGCCCGCAATCGATGGGTCTTCTTTCTGCACTAACCTTTATCAATTAGTTGGGAGATCTTTCCTTTTGGAGTAAGTCTCTTCAAAGGCAAGACACTGTTTTCTTCAAGTGGGCCTATACGGAACAACAATTTTTCGATCTATACTCTGGTGAACTGGCACTTCTCCACCACTACCTTCAACATCACCATCACCATCCACGCTTTGCAGAGGCTGATATGGCTAACCTTAGATTGGCTGGATGCTGACTGGTGGCTGAGATCATATAATTGATTCAATCTTATGATCCTCTTGAGACTCGTATTTCACGAATAGCTGGGCGTTTTCGCAGGCCAATTCTGTCCACAGGGCATCAATTTAATTGGCTGTTGATGATATTATCGAGAAACACCAAGACAATTCATCGTCTTCTTCAGATATCTTTAGCGAGCTTTTATGTGGACGAGTCCCAATCCATATTACCTGTCTGTTGTTGACGCTGCTTCTAATTTCAACCGGTCGATCTTGTAAAATCCAAACACTTGGCGACTTCAAAGGGATTTTCCTGAGTGTGATATTCCAACTGCTTCGTAAAGGACCTCTTTTGTATACATCACCTAGTAGGAAAAAAGAGGCCATATGCGCTGACGGATTGCAAATTAAAAATTTATCACCATTTATGAGTCTTTTGATTAAATTTAGGTTTGAATATGTGTCGCAATTCATTCAGTGAGATATTTCGTAACATCAAAAAGTTTGCCAGTCGAGACAGGAACATAACGATTGTAGACAAGATGCGCCATACTGTGATATTCTGTTTTATTTTTTCAAAGTCATTCATGAGAACCAGTGTTCCGGACTTCACTCCCTCCAAACTCCGATTTTCAGGCGATTTCTACCGTTCCACAACCCATTGCACCATCGCAAACAATCGAATGACCGCGCACTTGTTTTCTCAACGCTTTCAAAAGTCCACAGTACAAGTTTCATGGTCCGTACCGGGACGTATGGCCATGCGTGCACTTTGCGAAGTTGCTTAGCAAATGCGATGGCTGAATTGGATTAATCCCACCAGGCTTCAGGATCCGGTTGAGGTGGGATTTGAGACAGTGCGGATGAGCCCTAACAAAGTTGGAACCGATGTGGATAGCTAATAGGGTTTTCATCAGTAAAGTGGTTCTTGGTGCTACAAGGTGTAACGAAACTGCAAATAAAAGATACATTTCAACCAAATGTTTTCTTTTTGCTCTCCACAATGCAGTAGCAAAAATAGATGGCTAGTGCAGACCCAAAGATTGTTCATCGCTGCTTTAAGACGCCAAATGTTTCGGGAACCGCGAGCGGTCTCCGGTAAAATAGCAAACGACTGGTGATTGGAATTCTGCCCCGATATTGAATGATAAAAAATCAAATCGAAATGGAATGCATGATCTTGTCCGGGCATGGACGAGTGTGTCTGCACATATCAAAAATCAACAGCAAAAAGCAACAACTTCTACCGACTACGAGCAATCAGACACCCAACTGGAAAGCGGAAAACATATCGTCGTTTTTTTTTTGATTTCTCGGCACCGGCTGATTATTCTAAAAAATGACAAAACCGAGTTGATTTCGGACTGCAATAAGTTCTGTTAACTGAAAACAGACAGAGACGAAGACACATCAACGGAATTGATAGTCACTACAAAATTTTAATTCGGAATGTCAACAGTCATGCAATTTCTGTGCGCGTAATGAGTAGAGCGTTGATACGACAGCATTTATCCAAGTTCTTTGTGATTTTTACAAAATGAAAGTTCACAGATTATTTGACCTCTTGTGGAGTGAGGTAAAGTCTATTTTTTAGTCATTCCGAAGGGGATATTGATTTTTCAAGACTGAAATTCTTTGGAATCTTCCCTGTATAAAGGGAATTCCGCATTCCTTCTTCTTCCAGATTCGATCTAGATACTTCGGCATCACGTTAGAACCAATCAGGCTTGCGCAGGAACTAGTAAGAATTAGTTCGACCCTGAATCTTACAAATGCCGTCGAGTGTACGTCTGCTTGCGAGTCACGTGATAGTGCGAAACTTGTGGGTCCAGTTTACAGGCAAATGTGTGTTCACGCAAGATGGATCTCATTCCAAATTGTCCAGATGAACGGATTTCGGCGAGTCGGTCGGATGGCAATTCCGAATTGTTAGATATCTCAAAATTTGTGGGGAAAACTCAAATGCTTTGTTAGATAAATGACGAGTTTTAAAGGCATAAAAGTGGCTGACCATAGGGATCGCATTGGTTGGTTTTAACAAACAAAAGTTGGATACTCGAGTAGTAGGAGCTTTGGAAGAACTCTGAATTGTGAATGTACTCGTCTACGACTTCTAGCTTGATGCATTGTTCACCTCACGCTAAGTAAGTCCAATACTGTGACGCTGGTTACAAGAAGACAGAAGGGCAAAAACGAACTGAATTTATCCATTGCCATTAGCCGTTGATACACAAAAATATTCCCCAAAAAATGACTTAGCCATGTTGAATCTGATTCTAGCGAGATGCTCCTCCCACCTGGTATGTAACTGAAGAAAACATATTTCGTTTTTATTGACAACAGGTGCAGCTATCCATTTGCTTTGAACACCAAGTTTGCAAGCGAGGTGATCACTTCCAAGTATTGGATTACATATTACTTTTATCGGTTCTGCCTTTTCCATGTTTATCGAGAAATATGATCCATCTACTACGTATCCCATGAAGCGGAATTTTTTAAATTTCAACCAGGGGCAACATGCACAGCGATAAGTAAATATTTCATCCTAACTGGGTCAAGACAACATGGCGGCTATTTTGATGTTGCTTTTTTGTCATGGTCAACCGGTCAGTAGCAATTACATGTCACGTTATGTTCACTAACCTTCCACGTAGCGATACTTTTTGCCCTCGAGTAGCGGAAAAAGCGTGGATGAGCATTGTTCGTACGAAGATAATTCGCGATAGCCGTTACAAAAATGCTTACACATATTCTCGTCCTTCAAAACGCAATTAGCTATACTGCCTTAAGATAAAATGTTACATGTGTTCAAATTTCCCTCCAGCAAGCTCAACAAAAGGGAACTGATTTAAAGTCGAATGAATGGTTTTTTCAGAGTGCTTTGCTTCATTTTGCTGAAAAAAGGCTTTTCCACCGTTATCATCACTGTCTAACGTTCATTACTTTTCAACGAAGCTTTTTACAGCCTGTGATGAAGCGTCAGAAATAATGTAACTGAGACGTCAGAATCCACGTTTAGGTAACTGCACCGGAAGAGTTAGCAAATCAGAAAGTGTATATTAAATGGCTCTTTTTCACCAGACCTCCTAGTCACGCGAGTGTCGTTATCTTTTGAAACCAATCGGTAAGGCTTAGCCGTGGATGGGGGAGCTGTAATCCGGCTAGTTCTGCGTGAAAGATGGAACAGAACTGTTGCTGATGCATAGCGTTGTTCGTCAAGATTTGCGCAAGCACAGTTGCCCAAGCAAAAAGATGTGCGTGTTAGGACCTGTTCATTCAACTCCTTATAATCTACCCAGTCCATATCGGCCAATTCCTCCGCGTACTTCAGACGGGTTGTTTACAGCTGCGTCATTTCTCGGGTGGATTAAACAGATTCGCATTTTGTTACTTATGAGTACCTAAATCTTTTTGGTGAAAACAGAAATGAAGTTGCCAATGCCAATGTTTTCAGGGCCTCGCAGCATCTACCCTTGTGCAAAAAAGATTCTCAATGAACTGATTAAAATTACTCGAGTACTGATTTACAATCGCACTGCTTTTTTTAGTATTTTCGTAAGTGTGAGTTACGACTGAACAACACTAATCTAATGGATAAATGTCGCTGAGTGCTCATTGGGAATCACTTTTCTCTGAGAAAAGAACGCATAGAATGCACAGATTGCCAGATGCAAGCATTTCTTTTAAAATTCTCGGCCACGCATGCAAAACATGGCAATTCACCTGAGAGTAAGACCAGTAGCAACAAATCGAAAAAGAAATATCGTCCACTAGCTCAGGAAGAGGTTTCGCGAAAGCCGATTGGTTGATGCCCGGGCAGCCACATTTATGATCCACAAAGCCCCCAAAAAGGTCGATAGTCTGAGATTGCAGTTCCGTACAATCAACTGGTATGTTTGCACGGTGTCCATTTAGCGACCGAAATACATAAGATGTCCCGCGATTGATGACACCGGGTTTCTCGTGATGGCCTTCTGTTTGGGCAAAAGATGAGTCATTTGTTTCGTTAACCATTTACGCACATGTTCGCCTATCCGTTGACTGGGTCAACGGTCCGTTCTGTATGTGTCACTGCAGCCGCAAGTGAACTGGTAAATTCCACGAGTGGCGATTAGGTCGGGCACTTTTGTCGACTGCCTGTTAAGATCTAGCCGCAAGATTGCGTGTGCAATATTCAGTTATGCAGCAAAGTAGGCACGACTTCGCATAGAGTGGAGGTTTTGGCCGATTCTGTTAGATAGATGATCACCCTTGAATGGGAGCATGAATCCACTGGGGATCGTTTAGATCGTTCTCCTTTTTGAATCCCTACGAACTTATCAGGGTATATCCCTTTGCCGCAAGAGTTTCCGTTAGGAACTCCTCTTCCTTCTGCATTCGGACTGCTTTGCAGATATTCCGGGTTCCATAGAAAAGTGTTTTTGCGAGACTGCGTTTGTGGGCAACTGGTGCAAAGGTGGAGAACTGAATGTATCACCTAATCCAAGTCGTGAACTGTCTTTTGTATTGCCACATCTGGACATCTATTCATCCAGATATCTGGGAAAGCTAGACTTAAGGCACATTTTCTTTCGTGTATGTGGTTGAAACGTTTGGTTGTATTTTGTTAAGATGTTTGAAGAACTCGATGGAATACTTCTGATCAGCGGAAATCAAAATGTCATAGATGCAATGCTTATGCATGGCAAATTGGACAATGTGAATACGCATTTGCTTTTAGCCATTTCCAGGAAGATATCTGCTGTTTTGAGTTTCAGTTTGATCTTTTTATCCGTGCACACTCGAGGTGGTTCATATAGGACCGTTGTATGATGATCACTAATGCAGCATGCACCTACGGGGATCATTGAACATGACTTTACTGGGTGCGCATTACTGAGCCTTTTTCAGCAGCCACGAAATTTAGAACAACTTTTCGGCGGAGGAATGATCCTGCCATACACAAACATACTACTTAAACCGCAGAAACCGGATTTTGCGTTATCAGTTTGAAGTTATCTTTGAAAAACCGAGGACATCCTTTAACTTACTAGATTGTAATGCCAAGATCCTTACAATTTTGTCTAGTTTTGCTGTCCCTGTTGTTGGGAAGTAGTTGATAAGCATAATCTATTAACCAGAACGAAAAAATTTGAAATTATTCAATCAAGCAGTGCTTATTGAACGACTTTGCCATGCTGATCAAAGCAGCAAGTTGCTAATCCGTGGCAATCACGTGGTAAATGGAAAATCTTTGGTACGCCACATTCGAAATTATGGACAGATTGAGAAAAGTGGAAATTAATAGGTAGATAAGATTCGTCATTTACGGACTATGATTGATCTTCATTCACACTAGAAGCTTCATCTGCATGCGACGTAGGTTTGGATAGAATATACATGTTCAAGAAAGATACCAACACCAACACGCTCTAACACTGCTTCCTACAGGTTGTTAGTCTGACAGTTTTTGCTCCATATTAGCAATCGACTGGATGATCGCTTGTGGTCAAGGCGTTTGATTCAAACTAACTGCAGTATATTTTTGATGCCCCTTGGTTCATTGCAGCGAGTAAAAATCCTATTGCACTACAGATTTTTTGCTATGACGCGAAATCACTATTCATCGCATTTCCGGAGAAGCGGAAGCGTTCAACCCGGCAGATGTCTGCCAGTAAAACGTGTAACGCTATGCTCATAAGGTATTAAAAACGACTCAATATTACCCAATGGTTGCTAGTATTTAGAAATGGTTTTACAAAGTGAATACAGCAGCAATACGATTGGAAACACAAAGCTTCGTTTAATGGTGTCCATAGCTAGTAGGACGGTCATTTCCAGAAAAGACCGAGCAAAGCTTGATTGAAACTTTGCCAAACAAGTTCTTCAGATTGAAAAAAATGTGACAAACAGTTTAACGAGTCAATATTTGACGTTTGTTGATTATTTCGACTTGATAGTCACCTACTTTGGATGCACTTGTAGGAGACGATGACATCGATTGCAGGGATAGAGTTCAGATTGGACTCACTGAATAGATTTAATACCTGTGTTAGACAGTCAGAAACGGCGAAATCGGCACTTTAGAAATCGGTTTGGAGGGGCATTATCATTACTAAGCAACACATACGAGTAACATCAGAGAAGCCAGCACATTGATGGAAGGCGCTAGTTTTGGGTTAGACCAGTAGTAATCCTTTCATCTACCTTAATGACAAATTTTTGTGATCGATTACCAAGAAACTAAGGCCATCCGTCACGACATATATGCCATTTGCAACAGTGATGCTATTTCTCGGATTAATAATCAAAAGAATGCTGGCAATGGGATGTGCGGTGCCGTATTCACATGTATTTAGATATAACGCGAAGAGGTTTCAATCCAAATAGTTGGAAACTCTCTATATTCTGTCAAAATAAATTAATCAATTTCACTCATCCATCATCTGGACAATTTTTCTGGCGTTTTCCCAAATACGGTTGGTAACGATATTTTTTCTCTAATTTGAGTGTTGCCCACCTAGACTGGTCTTGATTTTGTTTGAACATAGCCGATCATATTGTATTCCGGAATTTGTGGGAAGCACGATAGAGTTCAGCAGAAAAAAGATACTATTCATTCTTCAACCAACCGTTTGGCAAGGTAACCGTGATTTCTATTGATCACTTTACTTCTTTGTCTCTGCTCACTCCCAATGTCAATTACAACAGCAGAACAACTAAGAATCCTCACTTAATGACCCCCAGAGAGACTAGGAACTCACTGTCCCCTCCCGGAACTGTTCGTGTCGATGATTACGATGGTACCATACAATTGTGTCTAATAAAGCACATTTTATGGCGGTTCTTTTTTTCTCTGAAAATCTTGAGACGGATCAGTGTGTCGGTGATTGAAGATCTGATATTTATTGATCAAGTATTTATCTTCACTCTACCTCATGTTTATTTCAGGTCGATTGCAACTTTTGTTAGACTTTCAGTCCCAATCAGAAGCTTCAGATTATGTGTAGTTTGATATTTTTCTCATTCGAAAGCACTGGAGTAGATAAAATTGATTGAAACGGGAAAATAGTGAGACTAAAGTCACCCAAAGATTGTCATGAGCATATCGTTTCTAAACTAAAAAATGTACCACGCACAGTTTTCTGTCACTCGAAAATCGGCTAAGAAAAAGTCAGCGGTGTGTGTTATTATTGGTCCGTGTAAAAATGTACGGAATCAATTTAACTTCGTTTACCTCGGTCGACAAAATTATGATCGGATGTACAAATTGGCACACGTGTTTACAGTTTCAAACGTTTTCAAAAAAATTTAGAACCTGTGTGTCACCTTTTTTCTCGTTTCCAATCTGCTCCTCTAACCAATCAACAATGTTCTCTTCACTTCCACTGTTGCTCAAGTCTTGTAAAAATCTGACGGTAGTAAAAACAAATATTGTTATGAGTATTATACTTATAATTTATAAATCAATTTTCTCCGGAAGCACAATAATTCTTATGTATGATTCAACCAATATTTCCGCCGGGGTTATGAATGTACCGATTGATAACACAAGGCCGGAACACTGATAACCCCTGAATAGAAGACATTCAGTGACCCTAAAGTTGCCTTGGCCCTTCTATCGATTGTCCTGGATCCAAGACAAGCCTTATCGGCTTTACATGAGCGAAAACAATCGAAAGACTTCTGGAAGTTCAATACGAATCACGTTTATTTGTCATGAATGAACGATACATATTCAAGTCAGAACGTGTTAGCTAGTCGTTTTTAATTTCGCTGAGTTCGTCATCTCATGTCTAGCCCTCGTTCAGAGCGAAGCCGTCATTAACTTTCAATCGTGTCACAAGAACCAAACAGCTTGTCTGTAACTAGGCCAAGGACAGTGATTACGGCCCGGTTTCCAGGTCCGCCGAATTTTAGAATCCGTGCGGCAAATCATCCAGGAGGCAATTAACAGTCTGCCCAGTCTTTAAATGTAAGTCATTATACACACAGTGAGGATACTAGATAGTCAAAAACTTCTTGGAAAATTCTCATGCAAAGGTGCCGATCAAAATCTTAAGGAAATCGGTGGCACTCGAGTTTGCTTTGAAATTAACAGGCTGAAAAGTCAAAAACACTCTAATTGTCCATGCATTTCATGTTGATAAGATAGATTGAAATTCAGTGAAATATTATCGACCATATCGCCTGCAAAAATGGATTTTCTACTCAAAGTCAACATCGAGGGTGCCTTGTTAACCTGCTTAGGCACTCAATCAATTGAATCGCGTTAGACAAAAACCGGTGGGCATAGTCGAGTCAAGCCAAGCAGACATGTCGATAGACATCAGCTCACAAGAGGTTGGAACACGCAGATTGTGGCAAACAAGTCGGGTTGGGCATCGCGTATTTGACGGCAGTTTTTGTGTTGGCTGAATGATTGAAAAGGTTTTGCTCAGGTAAGCGATCGACGGTTGTTTACTCGATCGTTAGCTATACGGACATTTTCCTGAGTAATCTACTTAATTTTGCAAAATCTGTACTTGGTATTTTATCCTATTAGTAGGAGAGAACATTTCCAGACATGAACAGAGTGTAGAACTTCTTTACTAATTAGATGATATCACGTGGTCTCCTGGTGGGCTTTGGAATCGATGATTACTACAAATGAAGCGATATAACGCTGATTGCTACGTTGGGTCAACCAACTGGAAAACCTTATTAGAAAACCGGTAATTAATCACGGGTCGAAGTAGCTAGCAGATCTTTCCGCAAATGAATGAAAACCATGGAAAATAAGTTTTCCTAGTCATCACTTGATTATTCTTGCCAGAAATAATGGCAGTAGGCATTTGCCGTCAACGGATTATCAGCAATTTGTTGCGTGCTCATATAGTTCACTTTTAATTCGCAAAATACCGATTAATTTAGAAAGGGTGATAATCATAGACTCCAATTTGATAGGTCATGAAAATTCGTTCTTTCAAATTCTTCTCGTAGGTATCATTTCTCTTTCCGCATGGTAAGTTTTGCTACATGTAAAATGTGAACGACACTCATGGATTTTATTTCCAAGGTGTTCATAATTCACAAGTAACTCGTTTCTAATAATTCTGACAATATTTTCTACATAGTCTCTATTCTGGACTAGGTTCGAGTAACTTCTGATACAAAAGCATTTTCGTGTAGTATTTGCTAGTTATTTCCGATCATTAGAAGCCACAAAATACTCTATGTCTGCCTCATTCCAAAAGAAAATGGGGATACCCTGACAGTCAAATGTGAAGCATAGGCTGGACAAGATATTGACTGTCCTTGTAGGTCGACAACATCTGTCAGAGAACATGGTGCCCTATGGGATTTTGTAATGTCGCAGTGAGACTTGAGGAAATTTTCAGAGCACGTTTTAACCGGTGATTTACCAACTTTTAAGTCAGTACTTTTATTATATTCACGCCTATATGATTTTAGAATATGTGCCAAACAAAGCGTTACTCCCCAGGCAGTAAGAAAGCAGTGAATGCCAAATGAAGAAAGCAAGAAAAATATGCGTTTTTTGTGTTTTGATACTTGATCAGTTCCTTTTTTTTACAAAATATAGAAGAAATGAAGCCGATGAATCCGGGGATTGTTGTGCCTGTTATTGAGAGTACACAGGTCGACTTTGTGAACAGTTTGTCAAACTGGAGGGCAATCCTACATATCTATGGTTTGTTTGTGGGTACCATAGTGCTAGATTGTCCAAGTCATAACCGGTGGTGTTCCTACGGATCCGAATTCGGAACCTTTAGCTATGTGTAACCCATGCGCTGAGGGAGCAGTACAAAGTATTGTGTTAATAAACTGGTTATTGGTTTTACATTCCCAAGCTAAGTAATAAATTAAAATTGGGCTCTTACAAAGCTATTATTAATATATCATACTCTTATTCGGCGGTATAGTGGTTCGTATCTTGACCGAAGCACTTTCAATTCTGGGTAACACTCAATGGATTGGGCCCCGGTTTCGGGGTTGATTTAGAACCAACGAGTTCCATCCAATACAATGAACTCTTCAAGCAGATATGTGTAAAATTGCTTAATGGGGTTTGGAGGCTGATTTCTAGTTAAGAATCCTGGAGTTATTTAGGACATGGCTTCCACAACCTCTGTTATTCTTTCAGAATATCAGTGTCGTTATTGACTCTGATGCTCAATCTAATATTGGCTTCAGTTGTGATCACTCACTGGTTTTGGTCACATGATCTAGTCGATCAAGTGCGATTAAATTGGCTCGCTTCCGTTATTCCTAAACGTATACTTTCGGCTGCATCTAGCTCGCGCTTCAAAAGCTTGACTTGACTCGTCATAGTTATGTGCAACGCTGTCGGTCCCCGAATATTATCTCTTCCAAGTGTCGAACGAAATTCGGTGTCAAGAAAAGTTTACCCGCCATCTTTTTACTTTTTTATTAATGAAATACAGTGTACATCATTTTCAATAACAGAGGGCTACCAAGGAGAGAACTTAACCGGGGATGGGCAGATTCGAACCCGTGACCTTCAAGTTCACACGTCACGACATTATCCGCCGGACCGTTGCCAGCCCTACTGTCCAAAGGTCAACTTTTCGTATAAATTTGTTAAAAATGGTTCAAACTCATGCTAAAAGTGAGAAAAATCAATGGTACAGAACAAGAGCAGTGAGTTTCTGCGAACAGCACGACTCATTTTTTCACTAAAATCGTTCACTGCGGCTCAGTTCAAAGACGCAGCTGACATGCAGTGATTTCACGTTTTCCACGGTTGAGGTGAATACAAATAGTGCATCAACAGACGACTTGGACAATAAATTTCAGTAGCATAAAAAGAGCTGCGAAATTTTGAAAATGACAATGAAATCAGTCTCCTGAAAACATTTCACAGCTGAGAATGTCTAACCAGTATTTCGTGATTTCCATATCATTAGAATTGAAGAGAGAGGACAACTTTTCTAGAATCCATTTGGTCTTACCGATTTCTAATTTGTGTCTGATATCCTGCTGCATTTTGCATCCGATAAAAGCGTTCACATAAATTAGATTACCTCACACTCCATTCCTGTACGGCAATCACCAGTCCCAAGGGCTAGGTGATTACCTGTTTGTCTCTAAGCCCAGCCTGCTCATAAGCTGCTATTTTCGGCCAGATCTTTGCATGTAACATCTATCATCTCTCAACGACGTACGTGAAACGCGTCAGAATGGGTTGATCAGAAACACTAACCAATACTGCATAGACAGACATCGTCTGATTACGAGAGATTCAGAAAGACCTCGAATGACCAGGGACAGCACAAACAGAGAAAGATTTCACCGAATTTTGTCAGGGTCTCAAGTGTGTAAAATTATACAAATAAATTAGATCTCGGTAGTCTATTTTACACAACCACAAACTTATACGTATCAGGAGAACTCATTTTTGGCATTTGCTAACTTAGGTGTCCGCATTTCAGTCAAAAAAGGATGCTTCCGTCACCTCATCATAATGCAGAGTTGGAAATATTTGAAACTCATGAGTTGTGTAGGAAATCAGTCATGATCTGTAAGTCCCATCGAGCAAACATTTGAGCAACACGTAGCGATCAAACGGACATGAACCAAAACAAAGGCGGGTCTAAACTGCGACGGCAGTAGTTGAAAAAAATCAGGTATGTATACTACTCATATTTCAACAGTGCTCGCCTCGGGCCTTGTTACTCCGAGTTCTGACAACAAATCAAGTAAACGAC
>LUCM01007975.1:33219-67810 GCA_008360955.1 Fasciolopsis buskii
AGGTGGAGTAAATACATCAGTTAATGATACTGCAACGTACTTTCGGAGAAGTAAAGACCTATGTTTGTTGAGATTTTGGTCGAACGAAGGAGTTTGAACATTTGTTTCCTCAGGAAAGTATGTTACGTTATCGCATTCATTAGAGAACAATGAAATCGCATAGTCATTAAGTGGGTAAAAAAGCGCTCGATTGATTTTCTCTACATCTGAACCATGGCTTATTGGTTTCGTTTTCATTCCACACAAAAGCCGCATGCCATGCTAGGGGTGCCTACTGTTGCAGCTGGCCAGGAGTTGACATGTATACGACCAGTCAGTTCGTCTTAGTTCTTTCGCTATTCACAATGAAATGCGTCAGACTTTCTGGGAAGCCCGTAATTCATGGAAGCGTTCATTCCGTCTCCCTAGGACCTTCAGTGTTGGTAAAGCAATACGGCCGTTACAAATAAAAAAGGTGTTTCCCGGGGGACACCAAATATCAAACATCAGATTGAGTGTGTCTACAAAATGATTAGCATTATTATTAAGAGATTCAAAAGAAACCCGTGCACTTGCAAGGAAAACAGATCTTTGAAGAAGAAGCAGAAATATGTCTTCCCGAGAAAAATTGCATAGCCTTATTTTGATTTGGTTAGACCGCTTGAAAGAGTGAAAAGCTGTCCGGGAATAAACTTTGGGTTCCGGTAGTAACAAACAATGATCACTGGTTGGAATTGGAGCACGTGGTTTAAGATGGAACAACTCGGGATGATTGGTTATAATTCTATCTAGGGTGGAGTTGGGAAAAATGATAGATCAATTAAATCAAATAAGATAGAGGCAAGTAGTGAGGCGTGGTTAAAACCAGCTACGATGGTTTGTAGGTTATCATCTAGCAATGGGACCAGGAAAGGAAAAGCGAATCGCAAAAGATAAGATATCAGTTTGTGTGCAATCAAGGGCTGCTTACAGGTTCGTTATAATTATTCTTCTATGGCGAGAAAACTTAAGATAAGCCATCCAATACCAGAAAATGAATATGGATGAATTGCGTCAGACGCGCTTGATCACAGCTCCGGTTTTCTTAGCACTGTACTGTCTGTCCACTCGGCATGCATCAAAGCCTTGGATGGATGTTAGACCATCCGTAACATGTAACTTTAATCATGACTCCTGAATGCAAGTCTGACAAGTGAGAACATGCGTTCGACAACGGACACACGGAACCGCTAGATCCCCCTTAGTGTGTTCCTTCGAACATAAGTTAGGACGGAAAACAGAGTTGCATGCTGTTAGTACATTCCTTCTATATTTGCATTGCTAATCTTGCCATATACGCAAGTTTCGTAGGATGCAGTTATGGCCAGTTGTAAGACTTCAGATGTTGAAATTATTGCTGTTGGAATGATTCTAAATAACAAAGATCACACCCAAACCTCATTATGTTAACCCTCTAAGGTGTTTGGGACCATCATTTCTTTGCCCATCCCTAACCGGGATGTTAAGATATTTTGCTGTTGCACAGACCGAAACATTTGAATCAGAAATCTAATGTACACACCCGAAGACAGGATTCAATTTAGTTGCCAAAAGGTTTCACCTTACTCGAGTTGGGTACTTTTAAATCACAACCTGTTAATGCGGTAAAATCTATTCTTTCGAATGCTATAAGACACCAAATCACATTGGCATACGACAGTCTGCGAATACTAAAAAAGAACAGTTGTAAATTTCAAGAAGTAGAAATATACAAAGAGCCATGTAGGAATAATTTCGAACATAATAACAGATTAAAACCCGCAATCAGTTTTCCTGGCATATAGTTAACGTATCCAGGGTTACATTGTTGATTCAATTCCAGCTCAGCATGTCTGAGATCCGATAATTTGGCGGATTTATACCAAAGATTGACTCCATGCAAGCGAGAGCTAAAATGTATTGACATTGTGAAATAACAAAACAAATCATCTTTATCATTAGGTTGAATTTGATCAAGAAATGTCTGAACGGTATTGTTCAGTTTGACAATTTTCATATAGATGCGCTTTCTGCTCACTCAGGTGGCCTTAGCAACGTTCATGGGGTTTATTCAATAGCATTGGGCACTTTATTCCCACGAACACAGTTGGGTGGAAATCTGTCAAAAACTTGAGTAAATTATGGTATTTTACATGTACTAAAATCGCATCCTGTTGCATGATTTGCTACCTCAGGTCTCGCACATACACGAGTAACTAGTATCCGTAGGGCATTTTGTTTCTCATGTAACTTGAATATGTCAGCAACTTAAAAAACACGAAGTTTACAAACTTCCAGAAACTTGTTTATTTCTGCATGATTTTTCCGAGTTTCGGTACCATCAACCAACCAGGCTGCATCTAGATAAACATTCGAAATTGTAAATAAATTCTCGCATTTTCCATTTTGTCTTGTCGCTTTGTTTGCTCTTCAGACATTTTCGGTACTTTTCATTCACTTCGTGAAATCCGTTCTGTGGACTAATGCAAACAGATGTACTATGTTATGCAGTTTACAGGATCGAAAGCTTCCAACAACCCGTTATGTAGTTCCATAAATTTTCGATGCACCAGGTTTCATTTTGTCTTTCCCGTAAGAAACCATTTGTTTTTTCTTTATATCTTTGTTTGTTTAGCTAATTTGGGCAGTTAGTGGAGCAAGCAATAAATTATTGAATATATGTTCCGGCACGTGAACAATTCATGAAACAAATTCGTTTTTTTATTTGCTTTGTCCATTCTCACCTTGTACTTTCCAATCTCCTTTGATCCTTGATTTTGCTTAGCTCATAGTAACTTGCAAATGGGGTGTAAGATTCTTCTTTTCGTCGCCTGAGTGAGTAGATTTCGGGCTACAGACATCACGCACCAACCTTACTCACGCGGCACCCGAGCTTTCTAACTAGAAAGCTTGCGTGTTATCATTAGGCAGCCAGGTTTCGCTCACGAGACTCGGACTTATCGAGTTAAGTCCGCAGTAACAAAGTGCTGCCCGACTACTTTTTGGGGAAGACATAAGAAATGACCCACTAGGTCCAACCCAGTGCCACTCGCCAACCCACATCTTTTCCACAGGATCGACTTTTTGACTTGGAAACTAGGGTTTTCTTGTCGCAATTTATCGGCAATAATAGTTTCCGCATTCTAATTCATCGTCATTGCTTACAAAATACTTCTGTATATACATATATGATGTCGAATGATTTGGGTTCAGTAATAACGGTCACTCTGCTGGTTTCAGTTGTTTGACTATTCATACGGACAGGGCTGGTCAAACTACTTAGGCATCCGTCATCCCAGAAGGTTCATAGAGTTGGATCAGACATCTGCCTAGTACTTTGGTAGCAGGCGGTAATTTGCTACTCCCCGGCTCGTTATCACACCTGACTTGTAGTGACTTCGTGTGATTATATGCCACCCGAAGTTTCCGGATCACGGTTACCTGTTCCCTTTCATGTATTTGACCCTAGTGATTATGGAGCACTACACTACACTAACCTACACTAGTCTACACTGAACTGGTGCTTTGTGCTCGGATTAAAAATCCGATCACATCGATGAAACTCGCTTTTAGTGAGACATACTCACTTCTGACATTTGGTATAACTCACTGAAAGCGAGCTTGCTCGTCAGCTTGTGTTTTCTTTGCATATTCACTTGGAATTGGCAAAAGCGACCGACATGATGAGTAGTCTCCTGGCAAAAACCGAATTCATGCCAAGCACACGAGGGGCATAGTGGGCCGAAAGAAGCACGCGAATGTCTTACACTCCCTTTTGAAAGTAATAAGTCAACCGCGGGCCCTCAGCATGGCAGACCGTCGTAATCAAATTTTGTGTACCCGCAACTTTATTCGTCTTTAATGCAGGCAACATTTGCTAATCCTGTGCCTCAAACTGAAGACGAACTCAGAATTTGCCAACAAACATCCCCATTTGTTTTTTATTTTTTACCTTTTACTTCCTTGATAAGTGACATAACAACATCATTTTTCAGGACGGGGGCCGCGGCCGGCAGAGGGTTTCCAAGTGGGGAAGTTGACCGGTGGTAGGAATCGAACCGGCGACCTTCACGTCAGACCGCCACGATCTCAGCCGTTTGGCCACCGCCGGTCATTTGCCGGCCTATTGATGCGTTAATTCTGGCTAATCAGTTTGGACTGTGAGATCTGAGGAAAATAATGCCTGTGTAATACACTGTCGTGGTATATCAGTATTGTAGGCGAATTATCATTTTTTCAATTCTTTTTACCAAGCAATGTTTGCTCATCTACTTGACAAATTTTATTTGAAATAAAAGCAACCGGGAATTGAGAAAGTACTAAAGTGACAAAAAAAGAATCATCTAAGTACATCGTGAGATTTGCTAACATAAATATTTAATGTGAATTTCAAGATCAGGTGTTTCTTTGTGTCCATGAGCTAACTCGGGGATCGATCAGTAAGAGCTTTCAAATTTGCATGCTTAAACAAAGCCCAGGAGTCTTACCAGTGTACATCGTGATTTTAGATAAAATTACTCACAATTTGCTTGGTAGTTAAGAGCTCTTAAGAATTGACATCGTCAAACTTTTTAAACTGCTTGATTTATTTTCTACCTGACGATAACCCAGCTGGGTTTGCTTTGCCGGCCTGAGGCTTTTCGGTGGTTTCGTTCTAATTCCGTTTTGGTTGCTGACCAAGAAAGACCTCGTTGGAAGCCGTTTTTGTTAACTCTTCTCTATAATTCTGCGGTCAAGATAAGGCTGATAATTGGATATCGGACAGTTGAAGCTCCCGAACGACTGATGACTAGCGTAGGACATACCGGCCCGGAGATTATGCAAGCTTACAACCGAGATGGAGAACAAATACCGAAAATTGAACGGATCATGGTGCGTTTTGCGTGTAAGCTTGTAACAAAACAGTATTTCGTAAATTTGATTACACAGAAATACATTAACTGAAACAGAAATGACAAAGATGGAATTTCTCGCCTAGCATATGACCAAGTGCAGTTTGTAGAATTGCAAATCGATGTTCGGCTTCCTTAGACAACAGAAACAGGTCAGGTAAGCCATTTTCCTTAACTCTGCCCTCGGTCACAACAACAGAAACAAAAGTCGGAACTGCTTCCTTATAAAAGAAAGTGGAGAAAATGAGTTATAATCAGACTAAACAGTAAAATCACATGAGGATCAACTATAGGTAGAGCGTGAATGAAATCTGCAAGAATCTGGTGGGTAGCTTAGGGTTTAATTTGGTGTTCGATGAATAACAAAATAGGCTATATGTACCTAGATCAAAAATTTATACTATGAACCACGAAATGATAGATTCAGAGCCGCATCTTCAAAGGCTACGCTTGAAAGCAAAGCAAAACGCTCAATGATTTCAATGTGAATGGATACATTTTTCGGGTCTCTATCTGAAAAGAAACATATTTTAGACACCAATATACCCGGTGATGTGGTCATATTTTGTTTGCATAGCTCAATTTGTCTCCGCCGATTCGGGGATGCCACTAACAATGAAAAATTACAACACTAGGGAGGAAGCTAATGATGTGGTCCCGAATTCCGAATGTTCAAAAATGTTGGATAGCTTTTCTTTCAGAAGCCTATCACAGGTGAGTGAGCGGTGTGTATAATTTGACAAAGAATTGGCAAGACGGTGTAGGGAAGCCCTCGACAAAAGAGCTATTGCCGAAGTTATAGTCTTGAACAGTACTTTAAAGGATTGGATTGTAACAAGTAGTCCCAGTGGAAACAACAGAATATCTCCGGCAAGCGACTGATCGTGGAGTTCTTCATGGATAGCCAAGAAGCTAACAGAATTTTGCTTGCCAGACGCTCAGAACTGGCTGTCACGATCCATATACCATTTCAAGACAGATCACGAGGTAGAGTGTCGTGTCATAAGGCAAAACACTACATAAAAAGCGAATATTTATTTGTAAATGGAATACTGGTCAACATTTCGATCATCGAATGTGTAGCGTTACCGTGGTCGAGTACACAACTGGTATGCATTACAATTATAGTCAAATGACCTATTCCTGTATAGTCTTGATAAGACAAAACTAGTTTAGTGGATGTAGAAAAGAAAACCCTGATAGACCTGCGAATGTTGTGCAAAAAACGAAACTCCAGTACCGATCTGCCGACAGTCTTTTATCGCTTGCAAGTTTGTCCGATTATATTAAATGTGAATCCATAGAGCATCAGCTATTATGGTAAGCATTACATGCACTACTGCGTTGTGTATCAGTAAGCTGGAGATAAGACTGCCCATTTGTTCTGTATTGAACGATTTCACCGATCGTATTAGGTCACCAAATTCCCCCAAAATATGCTAACGGAACAAATGAACTCTGACTGGGCAGACTGATCACTGATTTGAGGTAACTAACTGTGATTAATCTAGGATGAATGAGCTCCCTACCTTGGCGGAAGCACGTTAGCCAAAGTTGTAAACGGCTTAATACGCTGGTAAACGATGGGAATTCATTGTTAATAAACAGTTGTTTTGGTCTTATTCACCATGGTGTATGTTGATAAAGGTGACTTGAAGCAAAGATCGATGCACGTCCTTACTTTAGCACAATGGTATATGTTCTATTAGATATACAGTCAGTTAATAGAGTGTGGTTTGGGGACTCCGGTCACGGATGACCGCATCTCAAACTATTTACTTTTTCGTAAGACCTTAAGCATTTCCATTTCACGTTTAGGTTTGGGTGTTCTAAGAACGGTTCTTTCCTTAGGGCAATGCGTTAACTCTTATCGATTAAGAAGGACGAAAGTTAGCGACTTGCCTGTGAACCGAAGACAAACCACGTTGCAGGAGGCCAACAGCACCACGATGGCATCGTTCGACCCGCGTTCACTCATCCTTGATTTGGGACCACGCCGTTGATTCCGGTAGCTCTCATCATGGCTGAGAAGTTTCTGTCTTCTATTAGTCTGGCCATCAATCTCAATTATCTACACCTGGTGGGCAAAGCAAACCTTTCCATTCTTGGTATATATGCACTCATTCTTTTTCTCAGTATCCGTCTATCGATCCCGGAAGCGCTTATTCCTGGCATTTTGGAAGACGTTCTGTCTCTGACTAAACTGTGTCAATTCGCTAGTAGCCACCGCATAGTTAGCAACGCCCAGCCAGTGTATTCCCACATATATTGTCTGCACTTAAAAATATGCCACTGTGAAAAACAATTCGGACACATGGTAACCATGAGTATCATTCGCCCTTCCTTCAGGCCCTGGTCCTCATATTTGCATATGGCCTCGTAGTTATCTGGTGATTGGCGATCTTCTGGTGACCATTATGATCTCAACAGGGCACTTGTCGTCGATCGGCACCATGTCCTAAGCATACATGTCTTTCCCAATAGCTTCTCTCGTCAAACAGTCATCCTGAAAGTCAACGTACTGTTAAACCTCTATCGCTGTATATAATGTTCCCAAAACGGCCTTAACAACAGCATACATTCTGCTTCAACCTGAGAGCTTGCCATTCGGGTTGTCCAACGTGTTCCAGACATTCAAATGCACCTTCGGTAAGCTTTTTATGTCATTTATGTTACCGTGTTTAAACTGCCACCGGTTGCCAAGTTACTTATCTAAGGCAGTTATTTGAACTTGTCCAAATTTTCGGCATCCTAATGAATCTCGATAAATGTTTTGGATTGCATTTAATCGACCTTCTCGGGCACTATTTTTACGGATATCTACTCGTACCAGTCCAAGATAAAGTTCAATCTATTATTTCGTTTCTTGTCCTGTAGACCGTCAGACAACCACGACATTTCCTCGATTGTTTTGGCTACCATATCTGCTCCTTTCCTCATCGTACATCCCCAATTTCACCACTGACTGACCTCAAGCCTAATGTATACACGATTCGATTCACATCTGATGCTGTGACAACGTTTACGAACGCCAAAATCATTCTTACCCCGAGGTTATGTTATATTAGCCGAATTTCCCCCGGGGCGATAAACCTCTACTCACAAAGAATATCTCAAAAACAACTACCAGCGATGTTCATCAGCGGATCCCATCAGCTATGCTTTCGTCATTTGAAAAACAGTAGATAAAATATCGACACTGAGTTGTCAAACCTGTTTTGCGGTTTTAAAAAGTAATGCAGAGGTTGACATGGCAGCAAACGAATGTCTATTATCACGAAAATTCAGTTATTTATATGAGCTTGAAAAACGGTGCTCACTTCAGTTAAACCAAATTAATTCACTCTAAATCCAACCGGCGCCGGCCAAGCGTATGACGTTGCGGCATTTGAACGTGAAGCTCACGGGTTCGGATCCTTATAGCGACGGTCAACTTCCCCACTTGGCAGCCCTCTGTCGACTGCGGCTCACTTCCTGGAAAATAATGTACATTGTTATTTCATTAATAAAGGAAGTAAGAAGATTTAAGATCTGCAACCTCTATAAAAAGTCATTGCAATACCGGAGTTCAATTTGGAATGTTTGAAATTCAGTCACATTTTGTTTTACCATTTCTCTCCTTGAATAAACTCGCCCTTACCGTGCTTCATTCGAGTAATAGTAGCCAGAGAAGCAATAACTACCACGAGTATACGAAGGTGCACACATCAGTTACAGTTGGCATGACTATATTGCAACTAGTTTATTACTTCCTTATTTATCTGCAACCGTGTGGATCCAATGTTTGTATCAGATTCATATAAGAAAAAAATAAACCGAGCTTTCGTGAATGGATAAGAGCTGGTACCCAAACCGTCAATCATGGATCTTTGTTGCTACTCCCCGGGGGCCGACCAAACTTCCTTCTGTCCTCCACGCGGTCGATTTTCTCTTTTATTGCCAAGACTATCAATCGATACTCGCTCAATGGGGGAATTTTCCAAACAAGGTTTACGGAAACATCAAATGATGCATACATACTGCCACCCCTGTTTTATGGTCAACTACTGTGTGCCAACTGGTCTACTGCGTGGTTAGCGCAATCTAGGACAAAACAGATTCACTGTAATCGCACACGAACAGAGAATGATGAACCACCCTCATCCAGGCCCTATGAGATAGGTCTACTTCGAGGTATTCGGGGAGTAAGGAGGGAGCAGACGGTTGATTTCCGACCAACTGTACCTGCAAACTAACAATTAAGCACTCTGTGGCGGACGGTCACTACAGGTAGACAAACCCAAATAAGCAGACACGTAGTTCTAAACATCCTTACGCATACGTGTTGAATGTTCACTCGACGTGGTTTGCGAGGCAAAAAGATGAGAGTTGAATCGGCGGCTCACCTGCATAATTCTGAGTGGGCTGCGTTGCCAAGTAGCAACCGAAACCAGAGCCCACAAATGCGAGGTTAACGATTGCCAAAACCGATAATAAATCAATTGCATCTAAAATGGGCACATGGTTTTTCAGTGAAACATTCGGTGAAAAAGCTGACCGATGAATTTTGAATCGCGAATCAAGTGTTTGTATGTGTAGCTAGTGTGTCGGTTTTTAACTACCTGGAGTATTATCGGTCCTCAGCGTAAGATCAGTACAAGCGCGGAAGAAAATTTCCATATTTTCAACCCATTGAGTTGTGTAACTATGACATACATTTTAGCATTTGTGATAAATGTCATTATCAACTTCCTACTGGAAGTTGTAAATCCACTGTATTACTAGTAGATTTTATTGACTTTGGATATTACCGTAGCAAACTATGCCTCGTTCATGTGTATGATATGTCCAAAATAAACGGAATAATAAAATACCCAAGATGAAATATGATGACATGTGTTAAGAATTACCAGTCCCAATTTCGATAAAACTATCCATTTTTGTTCTCATTGATGATACCAACTAAGTGTCCCCACGGAAAATCGATATCCATATTCGGTTAAACTAGTCCAAAATCCGCACTCTGCAAAACGTGAGTACTGCCATGGATGGTTTTTAATAAACTTCTTGGCTGAGTTGGTGGCTGTCGGCATTGGTACTCGCTGAACACTAGGATAACGGGTATTAACTCGCCTGCATGTTTCCAACCCGTTGAGTTCGTTTTTCATTTAGAGGAAACACATCCGAATTAGTTGCTACACTCTGGTTTGCTTTTATTCCCCCTTATTTCTAGCATTTTCACATGCGATCAAATACTCCGGCTAAATGTCACGGTAACAGAAGACGTAACAATCCACCGTTGCACTCAATCGATCATAGATTGGTTTTAGCCCAAGCTTTGGCCTTTCCGGACATGTGTACAAATCGACTTGAACCTGAACTGGTAGCTTGTTGTTGAAACGCATAACCCTACCGTTTGTCAAGGCCACAAAAAGTGATCGATAGAGTGTTCGCAATCATTTGTTCTGAAAGCAGACCTGTTCAAACGGATGTTTATCACACACACACACACACACACACATCTGATGACGGCAATATGGTTAGTGTGTCACTCACAGGTAGAATTCCAGGTAGAATTGTACGAGAATTCTGTAATGATCTTTTGTCATTTCGACTGATCACATGATCGTTTATGGGATTTCCAAGAACTTCTGCTTCAGTATTTGTGGGCACATGAAAGCGATCTAACTCTTCGGACCACGAGATTCATGGGATCTTATCACAGATCCAAACTCGGAAACAGCACTGCAGCCATTTGGTTAAATACCAGTGGCTTTCTATTGATTTGATCATATGAATTGAGACGATGATTTCGCGAGACGTAAGTTTTCTAATTTCTTACGTTATTGAACGAAATGTCTCTGTTATCAACAATATGTTGCCCATAGAGAATGATAAATAAAATTTCCCCGAAATTACACTACCGATTTCAACGGTCATTGCAGCTCGTCAGGTGTGTCTATTCAGTGACTTTGTGCTCAACCATTCCTACCCTTGCATTCTGTTTTAACGAGTTAACACTAGACCCTAACTCGATTCATTCAAAGCGTTCATGGATGGTGAATTCATGCAAGGATCATCTGGTGTTTCCGAGTATGTTTTCCCCTAATATTTATCTTGGTCAGACTGTTTACCATTCACATTTGATATCTTTAAATCAAATCGAATATAAACCGCTTCTTCCCATGAACAGTTTCATTTACAACAACCAGAGGATGAAAAATTACGAACAAATCCCAAATCCCAATGGTTCAAAGATATTCCAACAATCGAGATTCCTCGTATTTTGTAATAAGGACATTTACTTTGTAACTAAACAAAAACGAACATTTTTTCCGACTGCTTTGATCTTTTCACTATCTTCCGTTCCGTGGTTGGGATCAAATCCATTCTCGTGCATACTTGGAGTTTGTATAGTGTCGGATTTTGTCGGTAGTCAACGTCGACACTACTTTTGCAAGTACGAATGTTGCACTAAGTTACCGCTTTTCACGGACCATTAGACTGATTTATTGTATTCCGTTAGTCAAGCTACATAGCCGGTCATAAGTGTGAACTGAGTGAACTTGGTAATTGCCTTGGCTGACAAATCGCACATCATCCTGTGGTGAAGTTCAACAAACCGTTCAGAGCCTGCCGAGTGAGCGTAATGCCCGAGGCGTTCGACTCAGAATCGTTCGTCCCGGGTTCGCTTCCCAGTTCGAATGCAGTGGATATGCACTGCTGATGATTCCTAACAAGCTGGATGAAACAGCTGCATAGTGCTTTCACGGTTTCTTAATGGTCAATTGATTGATGATATCACGTGGTGATTTATTTCATAAAATCGCTCACTGTCAATAGGTTAGGACTACCTCAAGAAATAGGACCAGGCAGCCGTATGAGTAACTCAACTGGGAGTTACGCACTATATTAGACATTTGACTATCCGGTCAATGAGTCTTACTCGCATCAAACTGAGGTGTACGCCTTGCATGCCATCTATTGAACCAAGGTGTGAGGAAGTTTATCCGTTGACTTTATTGCTGCCTCTGTTGTTAGGCGATTTGGAACAATCATCACCGGTGCTTACTGAATTCCTAGTTCGTAGTTTCAAACTCCATGGGCTCACTGATTTGTTTCATCACATCAAAGTGACCTTTGTATCCAAGATGTTTGTGCTGCATGCGTTGAACTCGAACGTTTGTCGGACAGTCCGACCAGGTTATGTTGCTTCCCCTCTAAGGCAGGCTACTAATGAGTTTTGTACTTTTGCTTTATATGATGACTAATTAATGCGCTTTCGTACTATTCTCAATTCGCCTCTTCGTTCTGGCTCTATCCGCTTTAGTCGACGAGTCACTCAAAAGGTTGCAAGAGAGTTACACTTTGTTTTTAACCAATAGGCCAGGCCAATTTCAGCAAGAGTGGATCTGTGACAAAACTAAAGGAACTGACAGGTCACGTTAGAAATACCATCCGTTTTTCACTGCACGGTTACCTCGATGTGAAGCTTGCTTTAGACATGACCTATGCCAATAATACTCGCTTATAACAACAGACTCTTGTACATCTCAGTGCACCGATGATTCAGTGAACATTCTGGCCATTTGGAACCCAAGTGGGACGAAAAAGGACTGCCCACAAACATTTCGTCCGTTTGAAATGCAGTTTTAATTTGGTTCCGTCTCTAAGAGGCCCATACTCCACCGGACACAAAGGTGTATCGACTTGTCCTGCTTCTATCTTCTTCTGTCGAATACACTTAAAGCATGTGCCCCGAACTTCCAAAAACGCCAACTGGGAATTTATTTTCTCCATTCAAGCTGCACTCCTCACTGGACTACTAGTGTGTTTATTAGTAGGTAAATCAACGAAAACCTACCCACCGCATATACTTCCGACTTCAGGACCGAGGTCTAATTCCTCCCATAGGAGCATGATTCAGTCTAGTTAGATCTGAAATGAAATCAAGGGCGCGAACGAATAAATGTCGGGGAACCACAGGTCGGATTTGTTTATCAATAATCTTACTGCATGTAATAGGGAGTTATTATTACCAACGATACATATCGTCAGAATGTGTCTGTCTTGCTAGTGATGCAAGACCTGTTTTATTGTCATCATTCACTCCGGAAACCAGATATTTTAACATGTGGAACGCAAATACGTCAAGATGTGTTTAGTAATAATCTGAATGACACATTCATGCTCTCGCAGAAACTTACCACCTATTCTAGCAAAATTCGGTTTTCCATTCTAAAAACGGCGATCAAACAAACGAAATGCGAACACCATCGGAGCTTACGATCGCCCAAACTATTGACGAGACAAAGAAAGTGACCCACAGTGCTCAAGAATGGCACACCAACCACTAACGCTCCTTTTAATCATCCTTGTAACTGTTCCTGAGTATGTATGCCGAAAAATAATAGAAGTCTGAAAGTAACAACATCAGTAATTAGGTTGTATTAGTCTTTCAAAAGATCAGCATTTCACCCGTTTGATTCCAATAAATCTGAAAGTTCGCTTTCGGATCCAAATTCATGTTTTATGTGACACTGTATTAACTGATCGAAAAGTAACTGGCTAACTAGATATCGCTGAATTTGCTGTGGACGGTTGACACTTGTGTTCAAAGTTCAAATCCGAGAGCAAACCGATTATCGCGACCAATAAAATGGGCTTGTCATTAAACTGTCCCTGTAGGATCAAACTAGCGTGCGCTACACTGCACCGCTTTTTGCATACAAAATTACAGTTCTAAAAGGATTTTTGCTCGAAATTCCACGTTGGTCATGTTACACTTTTCATCCTTTCAAGTAAATTTATTTTGCAATGCACAGAATCGTGAATTCAATTAGGTCTACTGATTGGTTGATAAAAAAATAGCGAAAATCAATGAACAGAAATGCAATTTTCGCATCATTCGATTATAATGGTTGGAAATTTTTATTTACTCTGATTTTGAAGATTAGGACGCGACTGCAGATTAAAATGAATATAATAGCCTAAGTCGCATTGTTTCCACGGTCGAAGACCAACGGCGATGGTCAAGCGAATAAGGTCGTGACGTTCGAACAAGTTCGTTGGGGGCTCGAATCCCCATCGCCGGTAGACTATTCCGCCTGGCAGCACTCTGTTGACCTGGAAATGATGTATGCTTTTGTTTTATTAATAAACAAAATGAGAAGATGAAAGGATGAGGTAATTTAGTTTCTCGGAAAGTCAAGCATTCTTCGCCATCTGGATTCATTTGAGTTAATACCGTGAAGACCCAGTAGTTCTGCAATCCTAGTGATGATAAAACCGCCGAAGAACGAAGTTGACATTTTATATTTGCCCAATTGCTTCAAATTTGACTTTTGGCTAACTCACTGCAGTTAGCAGGCGCAGCTGTAACAGTTTCGTGAATGAGATCATAGAACATTTTTGTCCATACCATTCCACGGTTCATACAAACTATTTCACTTGTTTTGCTTCTTACGAATACACAGTCGAATTCAGGCATTATATTTATTATTCATTCACCTAGTGTTCCATCAAACTTTTATTGATCAGTTTACCGTAGATATTTTGTCAACCCAGAGTCCAGGTCTCATTCGCGAGAAAACATTGCTTGCCTTCGTACTGACGTCCGACCTCATGTGTCCTTTCTGCTACACTCTGTCCGTCGCCTCCGCAATCGTACATACTAACTTTTGTAAGCAGAGCATTTCTGCTCGGGAATTTTTATGTTCATCCCAGTGATGAGTCGAAAGTTGTAGTCGTTAACCGTGGCAGTCAGGTTGCTTGTCTGGTGCTCCGCACAGCAAGGTGTCCTCTCGACAATCATTGATCGGTTCGCGATCAATATAAGTTTTCTAGCCTTGTGAATACCCTGTTTCTTGATTGGTCAGCTATCGGCGGTAGAAAATTGACTTTTGCGCTAATCGTTTGATAGGACCAGGCAGCATATTCCTTCCATAAATTAATCCAGCAAAAAATTTAACAAAACACATGAGGATGAAATAAAGTTTAGGGAAAAAGTGGGTTGGGTACGAGGTGTAATCGAAGGGATCACGAAATGTTCTGAGAAGGAGCAAAGCCCGGAATTTCCAGGAAATTTTGCATGGGAACTTGTACTGCTTTGCTTAGAATGTTATGATTGAAGAACAACAGAATATCTGTAAATGTAAACAGTGCTCTTTTTGTAAGGAGTGATTAATTACTCCTCCATTTTTCATTTTTATCATAAATTAGTAAATTTTTGTCAAAACAGCATTATTCGCATGTTTGGTCACTAAGTGACCATCAGAAGCGACTCCGGAAAGCAAGAAACAAAATGACCGAAACCCCAGAATGTAACAGCTTGGTTAATTCCTGGAGTAGGGTAGAAATGAACAGTGGCTTATGTGGACTTTACAAGCTGTTGACCACGAATAAAGTGATTGAATGGACAGTTAAAAACATACGACTGAACCACATTCTCGGACAGCGGTACGTAGGTTCTGTGCCTTAGATTCAAGCAAGAATGCACCGCTGTAGTCAAAGACACAATTAAATAAATTCCTTTAACCTTGTGTAAATACCTACATTCCCGATGGTGTTGCTCAACGAACTGCGTTCCAGTTTGGCCGAGAGCATGTTGGCCAGAAGGGTCCTGACAGTGATCCTACTTTAACTCTTTCCTTCTTACTATAGTGATTACCTTCGTAAAGGAAATTTACATTCCAGATGTCTTTTAAATATGAGTGCCATGCCGCTATTTTCTAGTGAACTATATGGACTTTCTTCCCTCCTCATTTGACCAACATTGGCAGTTTGTATCTGGTTATATAGTAATTCAGCGCCAAGAGGCCAAAGGTTTGACTGTGCACTGATAGAACATGGCACCGCAGAATATGCCACTCAGATGATTGTCAATGACGGCTACTTATTCACAGTGAAAAAGCTTATACATACTTGACCAACTGCGGTTGCCAAATTTGAACATCTAAATGACTTTATACTGCAATATTCCGTCAAACATTTTGGTTTCTGCACTGACGAGGAAAGTGACAGTACGAACCGTCGGTTCATCGGAGTGATCCGGTGAATCCTTCGAGATCGAACTACATCCCAGAAAAGATTAATGGCTACTGATTTCATTATTAGTAGCCAGTCTAAAATTGTGAATAGACAGAGGTTCCGATTTATATGGGTTGAATCAAACCAACTCTCCGAGCTCTCACTAAAGTTTTGGAGACTGTTATTTGAGGACGTATTAGGTATACATTAACAAATCTGTTGTGCGGGCAGTTTCGTAGACTAGCAAATACTGAGCGTGTTTAGTAGAAAAACGACAGTGCTAGTGATGCAAATTGTGTGAAGCCATCGTTGGCCTGGTTCAGTTCTGTCCTGAACTTATTGCATCAATTGTTTTTGACTGAAAAGTGTACACAATTTACGAGAACTTTCAGGCAGTGAGTGACAAGGTGCAAATCCTGATCACGCATCACGTCAAACTCTTGGTAACTCCGTGGGAACGTTTTTACCGAAAACACAATCGCGTTCACGACGACAACAACAAAAACAACACAGATTCCCCGCCCATGAACCTGGGTATATTTTGAAGCTTACAAGGCGGAAAACGTGCAAGTGCATTCCGGGTAGCGAATAACAAAATACAAACTGAGTCACTGTCACATTATGAAATTCCCGTTCTTGTCCATGGATGATATCTCTTTAGAGGTAAGTGATGTTCGTGACATCACAATGCTCACACACGGGTGAATTCTTGAATCCAGTTTGGCACAAAAACATTATATGTTGTGAGTTCTAGTGAAGTTCACTCTATAAAATGATACTCTTGTTATTCACTTGTTTTAAAGGGATCTACTGTGATTTGTTCACTTTTTTTGGCTGGGTGAAGTACAACCTGTGTCATTTATGTCTCGAAACCTCAAAGCAGGTTAAGTTTTATTTACACAACGCAACATTCGACTAAAGTGAAGGAACCTACTAATGGAAAATAATAACGGGGACTATGGATCAACCGGTAAATCACTCCTATCAGCGAGGACAATACAGTAGGCGAGTGCGAAGCTCTACGTCGCACGGTTGGTTACTTTGTCCAGTGTGATGTTCAGTGTTGGGTACAGAAGACGCGTTCGCCATTCGTTTCCAAATCTTCTCTCAATTGTGTGATTGAAATGATTCGTGGTTGTATCGAATTTTTTCCTAGGCTATTCACAATCACATGACAAGCCAACATGCGTATTGTAAATTCCACTTAAATTGATATCATAATCTGTATGATCTGCGAAATCTCCATGTCTAATTTCTTAATTTTATTCCTCAGTTTCACTTCTCTGTGGTTTTGACTGATGTGAATCTGAACTACTGCAAACGAGCTTTTTCATACTACTTAAGTATAAATGGTAGTGACGCCTGTGGCGAAATTCATTGTAAGGGGGAATTGCATTGGGAAATTTGACTGCCGTGAGGAAGAAAATCCCTGTTTATGCAGCAGTTAGGGACGAACATTGGTACTGAAGCTAAGTTTTTCGTGAGATCTACCTTACTCAATCCCACGTGAAAACTGTTTTACTCAAACCAATTTGCCTTTAATCGGTGCCTCCCTTTGGAATTAATGGAATTCTGACTGTGATATTTCTTGATAGGAGTAAAGCAGCTTTGCAACGATTCCATAAATACTAGCTACCCATTACACGATTTTTGGAACTCGGCTCAAACAAATTAGATATTTGGGTCTTCGAACACATGTGCTTCACTAGGCTCGTATTTCGTAACACATTGTTTATGACTAGGCGTAGAATGAACCACTGTGAACTGATCAAAACCTATCGTTTGACACGGACCGCAAATATTTTATAATGCTAGTGGCTGCTGGATGCTGAAATCTGGTTGTTTTCTTCTAAACCAGCACGTTTCCCACGGAGTTCATTCACTTCATGGGGAAATGTGCTCTGCTATAAAAACAATATATCCACAGGTTTGAAACAGTTCCTTGGCAGTATCTTGCTAAATGGAACGTCTAAAATGCCGCGCTCCCATGGGTAAGATATTATGAATAGAGCGTGGCCACAACTTACGAATGCCCTCTCCGCATTTCATACCGTTTTTCGAGAACTTTTTTCTTTTCCTTTTGATTTCATCTTAAATTTCGTTTCTACGAATTAAGAAGTACACACCTTCCTCAAGACGGTTGCCGCGGTCTTCCCAAAGATGCAACTCGCACCAGTCATGTTCGCGGCAGCACCACCTCGTTGACAGGTTGAATATCTTCAAGACAGTTGATTCACCATGGTAGCGCCACGTTTGAGCCATTCCCGCGATGCGACTTTGGTACTGTATGCTATACAGCTGCTAGATGTTCACATTCATCAAATGCAATACAAAGACAATATTCTTTCAGGAATGGCTTATGAGAAATTTAAGGCTTACGAATGCTGAGGTCCCTGATGAAGACAGCGTTCTACGTGGATAAAAACTTGCATTTATGATGTTAAATTCTACCGAACTAATTTTTTTGTGAAAGCGCATTTTTTAAAATCCTAAACCACTGGACCAACGGTCTGCCTGTTTGTTGTCAAAAGATCGTTAGCCTCGATGCTTTATGGAATCTCAAAAGTTGACGAATTTGGAATTTTCGAGGTGAAAACGTCGATTTCACATTCGACAAAAATAGCCAAGGTGATGGTATTGATGAAAACAAAATTCCCGGGTATTGTGAAGGAAAGAAATTAATTCCGTTAGCTGAATGAACTAGTCTAGGTTAGCATACCAAATGTAAAACAAATATGATGACTATGTGACACATGTCTCAGCTGAAGTTCTGTCGAGAATCATGTGAGAATGATGGATGGGACAGGTAAGCACTACAAACAACTAAGAGAACAGCTCAAATGAACCGTATTCCCTGGTAAGCATGTCATTGCTTTTGCTAATTTGTTGAACTAGTCAGTCGATCCTGGTGTCGTTGGACTAATTCGTGTAAATCAAAAAATTCTGTTGTGACGTGACTATACTGTAAGCAGGTGCTTTGCTCGATAACCAAACAATAATTTCAGATAAGCTGCATGACTAAATCGATCGCTTCATCTAATCGACTTTAAGACATGATTCAGTTTATACCGTTCATAAAATTCAATTTCACTTTTTCGTCTAAAGAGAAACAGAAGCAGATAATTCGTGTTGAAAAAATTTTCCGAATTTGCATTGCGGATTGTCGTCCAGAATTGAGCGACTTGTAGAGAATCGATATTTTCCCGTTCAATCCAAAAGACCGTGTATTCAAAGCCTACGTGTACTAATAATAAGCACTTAACTCAAAGATACCAAATATGCAAACCTTAAATGTGGAAATTCAGGACCAAATACGCGACAACGGGTGACAGCCAATCACGACTGACAAGGGGCCCGATCGAGCCATGAAAAGCACCCAAGCAAGAAAGCCAGTCACAAATGAAGAACTGTTACAGGGACCTCAGCGAATCCGAACACGGACGGTTAGGGAAGCGAACATAAAGTGATGGAAACGGGCCAACCATTACAGACCGGATACGTGGACCGTACAGGTCATGGGTATGGGAGGTCACAAATTTCAAGGTCATTCGGAAGATAACGACACTTCGGCTAGCTTTTGAAACTGGAATGGACTTGCATATAGGTTGCAAATATCGAGAGCCCCATAAACGAAGGTGACTCGGAGAACCAACACATGCATGAGAGCCACGTGATCAGTGAAGGCCAACTGTCTGGATTAACTTGGTAGATTTTGACCAGTTGACATGTCTTCACTTTAACGCATAGCGAGTCCCGGGAAAAGAATGGGAAAATAATGTACAGTTCAACGGTAAGTCTTGATAAAATGAGATCGGATAGACAAGGCTTTTCGAGTCACAAACCCAGAGGAAATTGAAGTGACGAAATGATGGTTATGTGGGATTAACGTATAGAGAAATTTTTGACAAATCCGAGTGAATTTCCAAATCATGTAAAGTGGTCGTAAAAAGTTGATGAAAGCATATTGCTGCTTGACAATTTAAGATGATCAGAAATCACTGACTTTCCTATTTTGGCCTTTCGAGATTAGTTAATGACTTCTTACCCATCAGGAACATGTTAGTCAGACGAAAGAGAAACTATTCGCAAAAATCCGAATGTGAGAGCATTCTGATGATGACGATACAATGCCGGCGGTGGCCAAACGTATAGGGTTGTGGCGTTTCGACGTAAAGGTCGCGGGTTCAAATCCTCCCATCGACGGTCAAATTCTCCACTTGACAGCCCTCTGCTGGCCGCGGCTCCCTTCCTGAAAACTGGTGTACATTGTTATTTCATTAATAAAGAAAGTAAAAGATGGAAGATGAAATACGATGACGACAGGGAAGTGAAGGATGATTGGGATGATGATGATGATGATGATGATAATGACTCTCTCGGTGGTTCGAATGTTGATGAGTTTAGTGACGACTATGAAGTTAATAATGTTAGTAATGATAAGATTATATGCATTGTTTACTCAGTTACTACTCGTGCGTGATGACCAACTATGTGATGCTTTAAAGAAAAATAATAATGATATTGATGATAAAGTGGTTAGTGTTATTAGTAGATGAATGATACTGATAATTTTGTCGATTTGGATGTTTCTGCTCTATTTGATATCGAATGGGAACAGTGTTCGCACGATGCTGAGGCAGTGGGTATTCATACTGATAGAATTGATTGCTATTCCTAAGTTAATGTCTTTTTCTTGTGTGGTACTTTCACGCTAAACGTTTCTTCGTGATTATAGTTGGAATCTGTGATTTTGTAGGGCATATTTTTCTGCCCCATTTTCTCGATGACTTGTCGAATCATGTCCATATTTAACCAGGATTTAAGGCTATAATCCCGGGTTTATTGGTGCAGACACGTTAGTGTGAATGGTTGCCGTGCTCAGACCGACTACTCTTGACATTTGAGTTCTACTAAGCGATTGGTACAGCTGGTTGCTTCCTGATTAAAAATTTCCCATTGAATCTGAGATTCAGAAATCTCTACTTTGTTGACCTTTCAAAGGCATTAGTAAAAGTTAGTTTAACTTATTAGCAATAAGTTTAAAACTCAGATATATACATGAATGTGGTTGTTTTGGCAGCTCACTATGTAGCCACCAGTTGCCATGTATAACCAACAAACTATCGAGTTTGATTCGCATGAAGGAACTCACAAATATTCGCTTTTTTGAGTTATCCCAACTCTTTCAGTTCGAGAATAACAAAATTTCTACTCGACAGGCATTAGATAAAATTCAAAATCATTATCAGCTTTATTAGGAGAGATGAAAAATTTTATTTTTTAGTCGGGTTTTCACGCGTAATGAATATTTCTTTTTCTATTTACTCTTTGATCGTTATTTGCTGGTTAGAGAACAACAAATGATTAAATCATCCTATTCTTTTTCACTGCTAAATGTAATTGCTTCGTCTTCTATGGTCCTACAGGGTGCAACTTTACTACATTTTGCTACCTACGCGTTTGACAATAGTTCCCCAGGCTTAGATCTCTCTTAATCGAAACCAACAATAGCGACTTCGTTATTTTGCCAGGAACCAGTCCATATGTGGATCAGTGCGTGCACACACCGGTTCATACAGTGTACCTTCACAGTTCAATGACGAAATCCAATAGAGGTCTACAAGGGAAATACTCGTTATTGTTTGATGTCTCAAATTCAGTTCATGATGTTTAGTCTAGGCAACAATCCGTCCAACTAATCACAAGATGTGTAAATTATCTGCTGATGTAAACCCAACCAAATTGCTTGCTTGCATGATGAGTATTTGGTAAAATCTGCAGCCCCCAGAACGAGCATTCAGGAGCGATTACATTCAAACATTTTATTGAAAAGAAGCCCAGTCTGGAAAATCAAAAATAATCGTGAGATGACAGCAATGACTCACCGTTTTAGTGCAAATTTTAACCATGACTTTTCCAAAAGACTTATGCGTGACTGCTACACGTTATAAAAACGCTTTTATCTATTAAACTTTCTTATTTGAGTAGGAGTAGCTCGAAACCGATTTTGTTCACAAATAACAGGGGAACTGTATATGAATGAATTCTAATATGAACGACAAGCATTAATTCTTCTCACCAATACTTGTAGAAACTCCTCAGCTTTGGTCTGTCCGTTATTGTTGACAAAAACGTTTATTGGTTTATTCGAATGTGACCAATCAAAGCTCGTCGGTTTCACACATTTTGAAAAGAATATACCGAGTACAAAAATGAGGCAACATGATTGAAACGGATTTTCCCGAACTGGTATGAAGTTTTACGCTAATTGTTTTAACTCCTTCCGCATTTATTGGATTTTTCAACCAAGATAATATATTAGTGCAGATAATCCAACATGAAATTTGTGGACAAATATTTACTCGAAAAATGACCGGCACTGAGTTGTACTCTTTGGCTTATTAACAGAGCATCACGTGCAAAATGTCCATCAAACACTAAACGCCCTGAAGTATTCTAAGCGAGCCAACACTGTCGCAGTTGGAATATGGACATGCTAGGAGATGGATGGATTTTGCCATGTAGTGCATTGTCATTCGTGAAGAGAGGGTTAGGCAATAGGATCTGCTTACGGACAAGTCAAGTAGATTCTGCCAAAGGGACCTGTAACTGTGAATTCTAAATAGGCATTCTAGTGTCTGTCTGGAATTCTTTTACTCATAACAGGTAACGGGATGTAGCAAAACTGAAATGCCAGTTTTAGACCATGCCACAGCAGCCTGGAGTCAGAACCCGAGAAACTCTTTTTGAAACGGTCGTTGGTCATTGACCAATTAAAAGCAAAACTGATGCAACGGTCTTGTGTCCGGTGAGACCTTATTTCTTCTTGATAATAGTTTGGCTATACAGCGAGTATCGCAATACTGCAGTAACCTTGCAGTGCTTCACCTGATTGACTCTAGACCTCTAAATTCCCCTCATTCTGTACCATGTGGGACGGAGATGAAAAACAGTTGAGGGTCCGGAAATATTTGCAGGTGTTGAGAATATGACCGGGTAGCGGGGATTACGGAATAATATGTGAATTACCCCTGTTGTATAACGCTAGTTCCAATTGACTGAGCTCACAAAAGCAGGTGGAAATTACACCCGCATAGATGAGAACAGGAAAGGGTCGGTAATTGATATAAATGACCAATTGTGGAAGAAAATGTTTTCCCCGTTAGCCTTGTGGTTTTTTGTCGGAATATGATTTGTTGTTTGTAATGCCGGGTTCATTTGTGACATGCTGTCACCACTCAACTGTGTTAATCATTCACTGTAATGAAGGTCAAATGTTTCCAACCACACGATGACGTAACTCCCTACCTGATCCTCCGGTTTTTGTTTCTTTATACGCATGAATACGTTTTCATGTGGGAACTAGCTATCCGATCGTTACTAAACAAAAGAACAAACACAGTGGCTACCTAAAACCTAACTAAAACTAAGTGAAACAACCACAACTAAAGTCGTACTGTTTGTATGACAAACCGAGATTTTCCATACTCATTGCTTTTGTTCTTTATGGACTTTTGTCTGATCGATTCCCGTGTGCTGAATTGTGGCTTTACTGTTGAATTGGAGATGGAATCTATCATCCTGGCAATCGATCCACCTATAGGAATGTAAGTTCATTTCTGTCTTCCTTTCCTCGTGTAAAACCGAAAATCGTTCGGCCAGTTCAATAAGTCTTTGAATTCACCAGGTAATTTTTCAATATTCATTGTATCCATGCCATTGCATCACCATATATATATATATCTTGACAAAATATTTTCACTATAGGAAGGATTGGATTAGTCATTTACAAATATGGGTGGGGAAGTGATTTGTGGTGCTAACTGTTTTGTTGTCTAGGGTTTGTATTGGGACGGGGGTGGGCCAAGGGAGTTGAAGCGCAACCACAAATTGTTCTTGAGAACAAAGTGGAGGATTGTGAAGACGGATTGCGACAGCTTCCGCAGTGATCAAGAGGCGACACTTTGCCAACCTGGATTGTTGACCTCTGACCTTATACAGGGTCCGAAAAGCTTGCGTCACATTCACGATGTGGTTAGTCTGGCATGAGTACGAATCACTGAAAACGAGCTTGTTCGCCAACTTGTGTTTTCTCAATGTGCTCAGAGGTAATTTTCAAGGAATTCATTGTATCGTTTGTTAATACTTTCCGTTAGTTACGTTTTTGCAAGTTGCATTGAATATCGATTTACGTGAAGTAGACTCAGAGAGTGAGATCCTTTTATCTGTCGATATACTGACCAACAAACGAATACATAATAAGAACTATCAGTACAGAAGTTGTAATGGTGATAATTATTTGATTCGTTCTTCTCCCCAGATAGTTCCAGATTGCTACACTGACACACTCAGAAACGTGAGCAGTCATCTATTGAGGTCATGTGACTAATTTGTGATCTCTACCATATGAAAGCAACGTGGAAATTTGTATTTCAGGAAAAGATTGATGTTTGGAGTATGGCCTACTTTCCAAGACTATTAACTAGTTTGTATGGAAAGAGTGTTCCACTGATGTTAATGACCGGATTGTTATGTCAACTGCATGGGGTTCTGTTGCACGATACACTCCGAGAACCTGATTCGACCGTAGTTAGTTTCATGATTGCTTTCTCAAAGTTGAAGGCCCTATCTCGGCAAGGAATTTTCCTCATCCCTTAAACTACTTCCCGCTTCGTAATTCCTCTTTGAACGTTTCCCATCATTGTTTGCTGTTGTACACGTGCGGATCGCTATCCGTCCCTCTCTCTCTCTCTCGCTCTCGCTCTCTCTTTCTCTTTATTTGCATAAGCTACGTCAACATTTATTTGCATTCATCTGAGTCTAGGAAACTGAATTTCTTTTGGAACGCACTCGTGATTTAAATCACGTCTTTTGCCGTCTTGTAGATGAAATAAATTGAACTGAGCAGCAGTCAACACTGGCTTGATCGTATGCTATCTTTCTTCAAACATCTTCGTACGTGCCGATTCACGATTTACACGCAGAGCTGCGTGAACAGTCAAACATTCGCATCGATCCTACCGACCATGAAGTTTATAACCAGCTGATCCATGTCGCGAATCCTTACTTCGACATTATGCATCGGTATTCATGACTAGGTCACGTCACCTCAAGCACTTGAGCCTCGACATGTCAAATATCCGGATTTAAATGGCATGTTCTTTTTATCGAAAAGATGGATACCATTGACAATTGTTTGTCAGCTAGTACATTTATGACAGCAAGACGAGGCAGGTAACACATCGCATATTAAACACTTCATGCCAGTTCCATCTGTCTCTTTAGTGACGGATCTCACAATATGACTATTTACGTCTCTGAATGCATTTGGTTTGTCAACTGTCAAGCTTCCTGATGTCACAGACAATTCCATGTAATCAAATAATCGTATGTGAAACAAAAAGCAATATTCATGTTAGTCATTGTATTGATTGTAATACCACCACAAAATGTTCCTGCCATCGAACAGTCTCCCGTTTACCCCTGGAACGTGGATTGAAGCACAATTCAGAATAAGTTGAGTAATTTAAGTTTGCCTGTCTTACAACGACGATAGCTCAGAAAGAACACAGTTGACCTATTCAGGGGACACGCTTGTGTGTCCATCCGTACGTATGGATGTGAACCTGCGCTCATAAAGCCCACACATGATTCTTTTGGTAGCAAAACCGACGAATATGAAGATAATGAAAGTCCGGATTATGCCGAACCCATAGGTTGGTTGAAGTATCCACGAGGTAAGTGCCTACTCGTCAGTTTGATCTCGACCAGCAAATTGAAATTTGGGTAATTTAGGTAAACCTAAAATCAAGTTGCTAGCAATTCAACAATGAGATTTAGGTCCGTTGTTTGCTTATCCCGTGATCCTTGCTAGTAGACTAGTAAAAATTCAGTCTTAACTGATTTAGCTTGAGTGTAATACCGTAGTAACTTGAGTTTAACATGTTCCACAGACATCAGGATCCAACAAACAAAGTGCAAACCAGGCAACCTTGATTCCGAAACTCCGAATGACACAGAACCACAAAAGTTTTCATTACAGTGTGTGTTAGTAGTACGAGATGGAATTTTTTCATAAAGTGCATCACTCGCCATGTGATATCATCGCTCAAACGACCATTAAGAAACCATGGAAGCACTTTACAACTGTTTCATCCAGCTTGTTACGAATCATCAACAGTGCATATCCAACTGGCCCGAACTGGGACGCGAACCCGAGACGAACGATTTTGAGTCGAACGTCTTAGCCATTACGTTGCCGGGTAGGCTGTCATCGGTTTGTTGAACTTTACACCATGATGATGTTGCACCTACCCGTCACTGATTTGCAAGGTCATGGCCGCGTGCGCACAGCAATCGACGCATAATGAGAGATGATCTGCCTGCAGGTAGCCGAAGTACGACGAAGGCTGTTCTAATAGCAAACTGAGCGCAGTAGTTAAATTTAAACTGCTCTGGAATAATTAGGATAGCCTCACTTTTGAGCATGAAAAAGTCCAATACAGTAAGCAAACATTTTTTTCCCGCCGGCTGATTATCACATCCAACTTAGAGCGTATATTTGTTTGATGGACTGTGCAAATAGTAAGAAACATTTAAGTAGTGACTTTTGCCAGAAAGGAAACAAAGTATCCAAAATATTAGCCCTTGAATAGTAAAGATGTATACATGTGAGGCGAAGAAAAAACCATCCGCCGAGTTCAAGAAGAAGTTCTATTGGGTCCTAATCATTTTGGCCAACATTCACGTCTGATAGAGAACAGGCGATGACTAATTTTGAGATCGAAAGAAGAGAATCATTCCATATGGGACAGTCTTTCAATTGATTTTCTGAAAACGAAGAAATAGTTGTATCGGTTTCGAACTGAGCTCCGACTGTATGGAAAAATCGATGCGCCACGTGTTAGGTTCAGTGTAAACAGAACGATATCGGGTGGGGTTTTAATTTTATCGAATATTCGATTATCTTGTGTGACTTTTCTCTGAGCAAAAAAGGTTACTCAGGGTAGTCGAAAAGTAGGCGAAATTGTACTTTCAACCGGAAACGTTGTGATCTGATGGTAAAACTTTTTATAACAGAGAAATCGCTTCGCAAAATGTAAACTTTATAAAAACATTCAAGTATTTTGGGCGGTAACAAAATCAAAAGATTGCTGAAATAAATCGAAACCAGATGACTGCCACAAAGCTTTTTGTGATAAGCCAGAACTGTTAACGTTTGATTGGTGAATTTTGTGTTCTATCTTGTTTTGGTGCGAATTTTTCGATAACAGTGATTTATCAGCCGGGAACAATGTTACACGAAGCGGTAACCGAGGAAAACTCAACAGAAATATCACATGGAACTATTCACTCATTTAGTGGTAGAATAGACTGAGCAGGTATGGTTTACATGAATAAACTAAAAAGAGCAAGGTCATACGTTCAGACCGGTCGGATGAGATCATCGATTTGAGTGATTGTTTGGGCTGGGAGTAGATGGACCGTTTCCAGGACGGGAAAGTCCCATTGTATCAAAGTAGTTCGATAGTTCAGGAATTGGAATGGCGGTAGTATGAGGCAACAGATGAAAACTCAAACATTTAGTAGGCTAATTTGCTGTAGTAATCGTCTTTTTGACCTTCCGGATGGCTGCCTCCGTGAAAATGATCAAAAGGAAGACAGTTATAGCTATTAGCAGACGATATTTTGGACTGGCAAAGAATTTTAGATTGTTTTCTTTGGGGAAAACTCATGATTTGAGGAAAAAGATTGTGCAAGAGAACAGCCGATGGAGGACTAGATAAACGTGACAGTAAAGTGGATCACGTGGATGTTTTGCCATATAAAAAGCTTCTGAAAGTCAGCAATGTTCGAAATACTTTGTACGCTGACAAGATTAGCCCAGTTACTCGTCGAAACACAACAGATTTCATCCGGTCGTTGGCTGACGTTTCTTGATTTGTTTATTTGGTCTGCAAGCGGTCAACACCAAAGCATTTCATTTTGAAGGTCGCGAGTTCAAGTCATCCGAGTGACGGCGAAATTCCCCAATTACCAACCGTCTGATGGCTTCGACCACCTTCCTGAAGATGATGAATAATTCTCTTTCATTAATCAAGAAAATAAAATATGAAAGGTAAAGATTTACACTGACGATATCACCCCGACCAGATATGGAACGTTTACGACCTAGATACGAAACCCAGTAATGCTAACCCTTTGGAAACGAACTATCTGATCTACGGCTAACACGTATTTTCAGATCTATTGAGATATTTTTCTACGAGTTTGCTCTGCTTTGTGAATGCTTTTGACGTGGCCCTATCTCCCGGCAGTTCTGAGTTCTTGTGCTCATTCACGAAATAATTGAAGAAAAACCGTTTGAATTCGGACCCGGTCTCATATGAATTTGTTTTAAATCTCGTACAGTTCCTCGTGTTCGTTCGGCTGGCATTAGTGAGTATTTTGTCAAATTTCAACTTACCATGCAATCGGAGCTTGATCGTTGGACAGGAAAACTGAGTGTATTTCTGTGGGTAGATTTGAGCAAATTAACCTTATCAAAACTAATTCAGATAATGGTGAAGTTTTCAATTATTCTCTCCCAAATTTCTGTTTGAGCAATTCATTGTCTGACAACAGAAATGGTTTGACTTTGACCACAATTTTACGGTCCTTATAGAGAAAACGCGACACAGAAACAAACCAACCAGGATGTGCTGAGCCGATGCATTTGCATATCGGTCTCAAACGGGTTTACTAGGGGAAAGTTAGTACAGGTCTCTAAATGGACATTTGCTCAGAGTTTCCAAATTCAGAACGAATGTCAAGTTTCCTAAAATTTTTGAATGTGTACAACGGAAAGGCTGAACACACACACACACACACACAAAGGACTGCTGGTGGCGGAGGGTCATTGATTGAGATAATCGATATGATACCAACACTAGTACACACGTGTACAACATAAGATTCTCGTGACCATGATAGCATCGAATTAATCAAGGAGAATCGAATCGGTCTGTTGCCTGTTCGTTTGATACGCGTACGATTAGCATAGATTAGGGCATTTGTACAGTAGGCACAGTTAGTTCCCTTGCACTGCCCTCAGAATTCTATGGAAACTGTTCACATTATGAGTAGTCATCGTGAATAACAATTTCCAAGACTTGTCTGCCAGCCGGTGGTTGTCAAGCCGATAAGATAGTGGAATTTGAACGGGGAATGTGTTGGGTTCGAGTTTTCCCCGCGGCCGATCAATCTCACCTCGCGGTTTTCTGACATGATATAACGTAAAAATGATCCCGGGTGTCCTTGTTAGTGAAAATTTTCTGTTGCAAAAGACTAACCCTAATGCCTAAGAAAAATGGGTCAACTAGTAGTATAAACTGATACAAATTTATTCACTTTGGAATAGTTACTGATCTCGGCCGTGTGCATCACACGTTGCGAGCAGCAAATATACACAAGGAAATTATTGACTGGTTCTCTTCATACTACACCAGTTAGCTGGTTCTATTCTACACCCAGCCCTTGTACGAACTTCCTTCCTAGCTAATCAGCATGGTGAATTACATATATTTTTATGTTTGCATCTATACCTGTTTACCTGCATCTTTACCTGGCCTTTGCAGCCGGCCACTGAGTTCGTCGTTATTGTCTACGTTGTAATCTATCGGTGAATGCTAATATTTCTGAAATGTCTTGAAAATTCGTGCTGGCCGGCGGTGACCAAACGGATAAGGTCGTGGCGTTTCGACGTGAAGGTCGCGGGTTCGATTCCTCCCACCATGGGTCAGCTTCTCCGCTTAGCAGCTCTCTGCTGGCCGCAGCCCTCTTCCTGAAAATTGATGTACACTGTTGTTTCATTATTACGGGAAGTAAAAGATAAAAGATCAAAAATGTTGCTTGTCAGACCTTTGTCCGGACATGCATTCACTTTCTTAGTTTCTGTCCAAACTTCTGTAGTTTCTCGATGAACTAGCCATAACTTTTTACGAAAACCCAGATGAAAAGTAAATATGCTATTGATTCCTATTCGCAGTAGCACGTTTTGCTTGAGGATGTACGTTTATTTGAACTTGTCATCCATTCGTGCTTGTTACGATCTAAATGAAATTTCAGTGACAACTCTACTCACGGATGAAACAAATTCAAAATAGGTAAATTCTTGTCGCAACACGAAATACTACTATCCACCAGTATCTTCATTAGAGTCGGACTGTACGATTAATGCATTTTCATTCTCTTACTCTGTCGCTCACTCTCTGTCTCTCTCGCTTTCCCGAATCCCAAAAGTACGTGTGCAAACAGAGAAAAAACGCCAAGCTGAAGATTTGTTGCCAAATCCATTCACCTACACCGCCTCTCTCTTTTGTTTCGGCAATGAATTCATACAGACGCAAACAATCTGACAGAAACAAGCATAGCTAGGAACAACAAAACATACAACACACAGGTAGAACACATGCGTATGCCACAGTTGGATTTGATACCCCAGAGAAGCTAGTCATGTCATAAACGAAATTGATGAGTGCCAACAGTAAGGCATGATGTTCGACTCACATGACCGTGAGGCAGTCACGAGAATTGCAACATTCATATGTAATAACATTGTAATTTGCGTGAAACTATCATATCACAAAGTGATCCAACTAGAACTCAAGTAAGGGACAGTCATACGATTTCTCATAAACCCATTTCGTGTTTGTAAACGCTGCATATCATCAGCCAATAATAGGTACCAGAGAGAAAAGATAAATGATACAGGAATGACTAGGACTCTGCAGATCAATGAAAGTTCAAGCAATCGAGGCGGTTAGCTATGCCGACGGTTTGTTTGGTAAGAATGTATGATTGAATAAGGAGGAACCGAACGGTGTAAATCATAACTCTGAATTCATGGGTGCCAAGCCCATTCGTTCTGTGTGTCTCGATGTTTACGTGCGTTTGTCTCTGTGTTTGTGCCCGTGACTAAGCGTTTGCACAGTACCGAGTGGGCGTCTATGCACATGTTGCAAACACGACTACACCGGAGTGCACTGTTTGCAAAAGAGTCATTGCATAGACACGTATATAATAAAATTACCATTGAAATTGTTTGAGACGAGTCTGGTCTGTTTTTCTAGCACTACCTCTTAGACCCGGCTTTCAGGGATCCAATTGACAGCAGGTGATTAGCCCTAAGCAACGAACTCGAAACAATGGCCACAGCAACTAAAACATCTGCGAAACCAAAAGTTGTTTTCCGAAAAGGTCAAGAACAACCGACAGTGCTTTCAACAGTCGAACAATTGATTTCTCTTTTCCTGGAAATTGACACTAATGATGACGGGAGTGTGAGCAAAGAAGAACTACTAAGATTCTACGCTTCCAAAGGTTTGGACAAGTCCAAAGTTGACGTGAGTTTACATGATGCAGATGTAATGTTATCAATAAATGTATTTTTTTGTTTACAAAATTTTATGGTGGAAAGGTTTTCCGTAATGTATCTCCTCCCCTCGCTTGCTCCATCTCTCTCTATCTCGCTCACGTTGTATCGGTCGAGGTAGTCTGAATCACTTAGGGATTGGTTCGTCATCAAATGACGAAAATCCTATGCAACCAGTGCTGATGAAGCCTGTGTGGCAAATTTTTCCCTCTATTCAAAGCTATGCAAATTCATGCCAAATTAATGAGAACAAAATTGGCTTGAATCTGCAACTAGCTGAACTTAAATCTACTCGTTCCCGGGTATAGAATTTTTCTAAACCTGCTGCCTAGCTGACTTTTTCGGCTTTCTAAGGATCAACAATTCCAGTACACATCAGACAGATACCCAGATATCGATCGGAACTGAACAGAGAAGGAACAAATCTGGTGTGAGCATTACGTTCGAGCTTTATTCCATACCAAATGAGTGATCTGGTCTGCCAGTCACTTTTTTTCCAATTCAACCATTCGGGGCCACGTGAAGCTTGAAACTGACCATTTTCTTCAGCTACCTTGTAAAACCTTCATTTTATGGTAACCGAACCATTGCGCGTGAACTCGTTAACTTCAGATGGATACTTTATCAATACATGCAACATGCATGAGTGTATTGATAAAGGCTTACCCCATATTTACTAGGCTCCACTAAAGATAAGGTGAAGACCCTAGGACTTTGAGTGGCATTAAGTCACATGATTTTTCTACAATTCGGGCACGATAACCAGCCGAGTAACAACAGGTTATCGTCTGCCACTAAAGTTATCACCGATCCGGGCCTCGAATTTCCAATCGGCTCAGGACGACAGAGACCTAACCCATCTAATCATTATCGATGCATTGACTTTCATTTGTCTCTAACCGGTTCACAACTTTGCGCTAATTTTCAGGAATGGATGGATCGTTTTGACGCTGATTCCGATGGCAAAATCACAATGGAAGAATTTAGTCGTGGACTTGGTCTAAGTCTGGAAGATTTGTGAGTGATGCGTAATTCATTACTTACTATTATTGTTAGTAATACTGTCATTGCCATTAGTAATTACGTTGCCGCCTTATTACAAGTAATAATAATTACATTGTTATTAGCACAAAAACTATACCCAGCAATTTAGGGGTGACAAAACCAACTTTCATAGATGAACGAAAGTTTTATTTTGGAACAAAGTTTTGATCGTTCATATCATTTTTGCGTGCACTCGATTGAGACTGTGAACAGCCTTTGATTTTTTTATCTCACTCTAATCACTCATGATGCGATGGAAACAGTGTAAACTTTCCAGGGAAAAATAGAAAACACGCCTTCGGTCAATATTCACGCGTTTCCTTGAAAATGATAAGTTGTACTGCTTCCAAGAGATTTCTAATCGATAAATACAAAAGATGTTTTAAATGTTCACAGTTGAGTTTGCAAAATGCAATGTTCTACTTCCACAGTTTGCAATAGACATTTTGACATGAAAACTGGCCTGTAGATGTGGAGTCCCAGTTTTAGCAATATTAATCATTGAATGTCTCATTTCCGTAGTACTTTTAACTGTGCTCTCTTCTAATGACGGATTTCTCCTTCTTTTTTTCCTTTTTGGATTTCCACTTTCGTTCTGTAAAGAAAAATCGAAAAAAAGCAGCTAAAAAATCAGCGAACCAATCAACAAACAGAACTCAAAATGGACGGTGTCGAGATGTTGTGTACCACTATGCCAGTCGAACGACAAGAGGAGGTGGTGAAAAAATTCAAAGAACTTGTCGAATCGACTAAAGGTGACGAGAACAAAATGAATGACGTTAACAACCAAATGAAAGCGTTCTTGGATCAGAAATATGGTCGAATTTGGCAATGCGTCACGCTGACCGGATCTTATTGGATGAATTTCACCCACGAGCCGTTCATGTCGATTCAGTTCAAATATCAGGACAAATATATTTGTCTCGCTTGGCGTACACATCGCGTTTGATCTGTTTTGATGACATGTCGAAGTAGAGAAAACAGAAGCCAAACCAATGGGACGATTCGTGACCAACATCATTGACTGACGTATCAAAAATCCTCCTACACCGGGGATCTCCGAATCTTCTCCCACTGTATTTCCCTCTGTTAGAATCTACTTGTCTGTTGCTCTCATTGTCGTACTATCACTTGTTCCAATCTTGTTGCACATTGCCAAGTTATACTGTTGTTCTCATTGTAAACAGTGCAACAATATTTCGTATAGTTAAGAAATAAACGGCCATCATTTGTGTAGTGTCTTTTCCCAAAAGCCAGTTATCGAACTGACTATTCTGAGAGATTGTGCATTTCGATTAGACTAGAAGTAACATATTGATGGATTATACGCTGTTTGTTATTGAATGAAGGATGAAGGTCAGTTTGTCCTTGCCACGCGGATAGTTTCTATTAGTTAATTGTTTTCCCCGGGAATCTTACCTGGAACCATTATGCTATAAATCCAATATATCCTGACTTCACATCGGAATATGTCACTCGCTTCGGGCTATAGATGGAACGAAGCACTACCTTACGTTTCTTTTGAACGTTTTACACTTAGACGTTTTAAATTCCTAATCTGTCGATTCCTCAGGTTACGAAGTGCATTTAGAAAAGAGGCCGTTTCAGTCATAAGTTATTTCTAATTGGGGTTTGCATTCCTGCTAGGTGAATTACGACAAAGTCTGCACTGAAAAATAGCAATGTTTTCACGAAATAATTCACCATGTGATATCATCGCTAAGCTTACCATAAAGAAACCATGGAAGCACTGTACAGCTGTTTCATCCTTGTTAGGAATCATCAGCAGTGCATATCCACCGCGCCCGAACTGGGACGCGAACCCGGGACGAACGATTCTGAGTCGAACGCCTTAGCCATTACGCTACCGGGCTGGCTCTGAACGGTTTGTTGAATTTCACCACTGTGTTCATTTAATTTGTATCCAGTTACTGGTATATACAGTAGTGCACGTCACTCAATGCGACTTGTGAAATTAGTGTGGAAAATGATGAACTATAGTTTTACTTGTCCGCGTCTGTTTGCAAGCGAGTGTGTGTAAAACCGATTGCTGTAATGAAGTTTTAAATAGGAGACTCGGTTTCACAAATATGGTCCAGATTAGAAAATTCGGCTTTAACGATAAACCACAGTACGTTGACCGTGGAGATTGTGTTGATTGATGAAACCGCCAAGGATTCAGTGGTGAGCAGCTGGTCGGGGAATCCTCGGGGGACACAAAAACCGTTACAGCTATAAA
>LUCM01007975.1:73680-103920 GCA_008360955.1 Fasciolopsis buskii
ATGAGGACGATGTTGTGCTACTGAGTGAAGACCCAATTAAATTGCAGGTTTCTCTCGATCGGCTGAACGACCATGTAAGAATGTTCGATATGAGTGTTGCGCCTTCGAAATATAAACTGCTATTACAGGACTGGTTTGGCTCAAATCCGAACGTTGTTCTTGCATGGGATCAACTGCTATGAAGTGGACAGATTTAATTAATTGGACAGTTGAAACTCACCTGATGGTCGCATATCATATGAAGTATCTTCTTGTATACTGAAGGGCCAAATTGTTTTTTGTTAATTTGACGTGTCCGTAACATCGTCGAAACACTCCGTTACCGATCGAAGGTCGATGCTGATCTGCGGCTCCGAAGCACGGCCGGCATGAGCAGAAGAAATGCGAAGACTTGTGATGTTTAAAGATCGTTGTCTTCGTGTTACAGGTGGAATGTGGTGGGAGAATATTGCGAATAATTCAGAAGTTGGGCGTAAAGTAATAGTACCCGGGGTTCAGTCATTAGAATAGACAGTCGATCAAAGTACGTTCGGGTGGTTGGGAGATGCATTGCGCATGCCCACAAAAAGCTTATCTCGTTGTACGCTGTTGTTCGTGGAAGGCAACTGTTGGGGAATGGTTCGGATTGCCCACTCGATGACATAGGTAAAGAGTGTGAAAGCTTAAACCGGTAAACTGGCTCGTGTAGGTACAGCTAAACTACCGGTCTGTGGTCCACGAGATCCCCGAAGCAATGGTTAGATGCAATGGGTGATAGAGCTCCGTGGCGCAGTTTGTGGCGTTCTTCCATTCGAAGCCCTTCTTCTTCCGTATAGTTCCCCAACTTACTATGCTGCGATCGATCTTTTATTAATTCCCGTCCTTTTCCTGTTTGGCCAGAAGATGCCGTAATGTGGCATGCACAAACATAGCACGTTGGTGCAAGGTTAATAGTTGTCCAAAATAAATCGAAACCAACTATATGGTTTCAGCTCGCTTCTCTGGAGTCAGAACATCAGAAGAATATTGCATGTGGACGTTTATTGAACGGTCAACGGTATCAGGTAGATCGGAAGTGACTCTGCAGACAAGACAGGTTAGTACAAATCAAAGCAAAACTGCGGTCTGCAATAAAGCACGAGGGAGAAATAGTTAACGGTCTAACGGACACCAGTTAGAAATGGAGAGGGAGCAGTTATCGTGGATTTGTTCAGTCAAATGCAGTGAGATTATTCATTTATGCAGTAAAATATCTAGTCAGTCGGTTATACCATCTAACTGGATGACGACGGTGCAACCAAACATTCCTTAGGGAACGCATGCATTTCTGATCACGGTTCTTTGATTAACACGAGGAAGTAAGCCAGTTAAACTGAAGATCAAATGGACATACAAGGCTGTCAGTAAATGGTTAATGGGCAAAACTCTGCTTCGGTAAAGACAGAGAAACATGAATTCACGAAAGAAACTGTCCTGAGAATTAGTGCCAACCCCTTTATGCAAACGATCAAACGGCATATGGGCCGAGATGGGTGGTCACTTTTGGGCTTGTTAGTTCGACTGTGTGCCCGCATGTGTGATCGGGTGTGTGAATGAGGGGGAAAAGTGTACTGATCTACTTTTGAATCTCTGTGCCTTCAAGGACTAAAATGAATTTTCCTATCTGTCGATGTAATCTGTCAAAGAAGCACCGAATTAGCCCGCTGAAATCGGCAAATGGATAAATGGAGCCTTAGAAATAACCGTACCTCATCAAAGTTCCTGGTGCACAGTCATATGATTTTATTGGAGATTCAGTAATCCCTGAAATCTCGACTGATAATGGTTTGCCGAAGTAGTCCCCTGGTTCTCGAGTTTCAAGGGCGATTTTAGCTAGCAAATGAATCGAAGAAAAACTTGAGTGGAAGAATAATTGACCCAACTTGATGGGTTTCCATCCAGCCGCTACTCAGTGACTTGCCAAGAGGTTGTTGTTAGGATCAAAGAATTTGCTTGAGAACCCTAGTCGTTTTCGTGCTTAGACCCCGGACTGTCCACCAGCTCTCATATGTTACCTGTCCACAAAGTTTCCCCTACTATACCAGTCGTCGGGGAGGACAATCAGTCCCTCGTTTCCTACTCCATCGCTCAGGGCGGATAGTGATGTGTACTGCTCAAAGCTCCCCTTCCTTCATTCAACTTGCATCATTTGTCCCTAGCCATGAAGTTGCCACTGATAGCATGTGTGCTACTTGCAAGGGTTCTTTGTCAACTAGTTTTGGTAATCATTATTTCTTAGTCTTTTAGCTCACATTTCCTCAAACCCCGTCAGCTTCTGATTCTCGGTTTGTTCTATATGCGGAAGCTCATGCTGACTGGCGTTCGCCAAAGGGATAAGGTTCAGATCTTCCCACCACGGGTCAACTTCTCCACTTGGCAGCCCTCTGCTGGCCGCAGCCCTCTTCCTGAAAATTGATGCAGATTGTTGTTTCATTAATAAAGGAAGTAAAAGATAAAAGATGAAGATAAGAGACTGGTCAACGGGTTAGCTTAGCACTTACAGCGGATTCCCCGGAGGCTAATGTCTGAAGCCTTAGTAAAACACGGACTCAGCAATGTTCAACTGGTGCTATTAGCCTAGCTACTCCCAGAATTTTAGCAAGGTTTTGCCCGAACACTGAGCTGCTGCACATCGAGTCTGGGGGTAGACCTGTCTGGAAACGCTAAATTGTCCCCCTCATAGTGGATCCAGGCTAATAGTAACCTATGTGGTGTAAAGTTCGTAAAGTTAAGCGCAACTTGTTTGTCATCTCCGCATTTGCTACGACAGACCTTGGCAGTAACACGCAAAAAGACCAGTTTTACGAGGGACGTGACACTCTTGTTTGTAGGAACAAAGGAATTGACATTATAAAGCCGCCTGGTGAATTTGATAAAGGGAGAACTTTTATTGCATCAACAGCTTGTTTAAGCAGGTCCTGCATCTTGTCCACTCAGCGCACAAATAACGAAGACAAGTTTATCGAATTTTGCACTGACAATTGTTTTATTCCTCCTCCAGCATAAATTTTCGGCACAGTTCGCTTCGCTCGGCGACAACTGTCTCTAACTGGACAGTTCATCTGAGACATATCCACCATATTGGCAATAATATCATTGGTACGGTTCTAATCAAAACTGTGGATCGCACCGGTTCATATACGTCGAATTGGATCATACTTTAGTTTTGATTGAATTTTCGTCCCAATTCGGCGTTCATTGAGGCCAAACCGGTTACCCTGACAACGTTTGTCAGACCCAGATGTTGTCATCAGTTATGAACACAAATCACTGGGCGAGCTAACAAATTTGGTGACAGGAATGCAGACGAGAAGCAAACGATGCGCTTGGCAGCCTGTTTTGTCTATGGTCTTAAATCCTTTGTCCATCAAATACACTAGATCTTGCAAAGGTGGCTGAGTCTAATGGAGCATTAACGCCAGCTAATTAACAGTAAGAAAGTGAATAACATATGAGGACATCTACGGGTCCAAGTAACGCTAAGCCCTATGAAGGATCTTGAACTCCGGTGAATTGAGGTTACCATAGAATTCGAAGTGACATTCATTTCAGGTGACTGGCGGTAACTGTTTAATCTTATACTTGAAACCGGTGGGCGGCGAAATTAGATTGACGAATCTGTATTCAATAGAAGTGAAGAGCCTATCGTCGACAAGAAGAAGAGGCTCGACCGCTGAGCTGAATGCTTCAAGGAGAGCTGAGCTTGACACGCGCACAGTACTTGGTCCGGCACCAACAATTGACGGAGGTGTCACTTAGCCCTCAAAGCAATTAGAGGTAGAGTGGTACACTCGACTCTAGAAACGGGAAAACTTTGTCGGTCCCGACCAACTCCTCTCACTTCTTTCAAACTGAGTGAAAATTCCTCGGTAAAAACACCGCCGTGCTCCGTACTACTTGGAACAAAGCGCATGCTCCGTTATGGTGTAGTGTCACCGATTGTAAACATCTTCGTTGATAAGTGGTTGTGGTCTGAGTGATATATTTCACATTAGAAACGGCAAAACGTCCAATCAGTTGCTTGTTGCGCTCTCACGAAAACCGTAGGGTGAGCCAACGGATCATCCCCGAATGACCTTGAACTGAACATTTACGCTGATGCTAACTGAAATTTTTGCGTTCTGTTTGTTTTACAACGCACTAATTTTAATTACCGTTAAATCGCAGTTGGCGTAAAATACCTTTGACCTATTAAGTGAGGCATAAGTAGAACAGAAGTAGCGAGTGAAAAAAGTGGCCTTTGTTGATCAACTGGACCAGTCAGCTTCTGCAGGTGTAAATCAATAAGTATTGATCTCTAAGTACATTATATTCATACATTCCAACAGATACACTATTATCAAATGCTAGCGACTTAGCTTTGGTACCCGAGATCACAGGCAATCAATTAATCCAACTTTGACACCCATTGAATATAAATAGGCGCTAACCATGGGTAATTTTGGTTTTGTTTGCTGTTCTTCAACATTATGAAAGCTTAAATTAGAGAATATAGACTGCAAAGGAAACATTTTATTTATTGCGGTAAGTAGCATCTGAAAAAGTGAACAAAATTTCCCCGGAAGCACACGATCAGTCTCCCGGTTATGGCTGCTCGCCCGGCATGCTTATCCGGAACTCGGTTTTCCAAACATCCTTATACTTGTACGCTCCGAATTCGGATCACAATCTTATTTTAAGCATGATGTGTGCATGGAAACTTTTGGTCGAAAAGTTCGCAGAAGAATGCGAACTGTGATTCATTGGTTATTCTTTGCATCCGCTTGAAGCTGCAAATAAGATTCTGGTGAGATGCATCAATTCGGAATGTACAAGTAAGAGCATTTCTGGACCAGGGAATACCGGGTATGCATACCTGAAGAGCGGTAATAACCGTATAAACGGTCGTATGCGTCCGGAGAAATTTTGTTCACTCATCCAGATACTACTCCCATTTTATATCTATTTAGTCCCCACAGTTGGCTGGCCCATCTGATAAAGAATTATACATACACGTACAATATATATATATATATATATATATATATATATATAAGAAGCTGGTAAATAAAACACACATTACCTGGTCAGGAGTCATTTACGCTTTGTTTTCTTTGAGCTGTACTCGACTGGATCATTACCTTCCGACACAATTTTGCGAAATTATGTGAGAGTCTTAACTGTGCCAAACTATTTAATGATTATCCGTTTTACTTACTGAAATTTTGCGGTCACAAAATTGAAAGGTGATCCATCACACGTGTGCTTATAGTTGTGCGCCTTCTACGACTTTCTGCATTACACTTGACAACTTGTGAACTAAAGTATGATTATCAGATCCAGCTAAAAAGAAGCATCTGACAAATCGGTTACTTTTGACGAAAATCCGAATAATTTTGAAGAAATTTCTATTCGTCGAAGAAAACGGTAGAGAAATGAAACCGTCGGCCGAGGTTTCTACCTCGCGTAACAGTGATTTTCGGTTTTAATAAAATCTTCGAAAAGCTGATTGACCAGTCGAGAGATCCCGATCGATCTGTGGCATCAAGCTGCTAGCTGTGTGGTCCTCGGAAATTTCACTTGTTTTATTGCTAGTCTTGGTCTGAAACGGTCGATGTCCGCACAATGCAGGACTTAAAATTGTGGCATGGTTAGTCATGGGAAATGAAAACAAATTACAGCGAAACAAATGGTATGGTGCCGGAAAAACCGGTCACCCGTATCCATAGCACGTACCTGGAAATTCCAAACTACCTTTTGCTTCATTATTCTGAAGATGGGTCGTGGCTCACATACCCAAACTCCCGTTAAAATCCTATTGTAATTCTTGTTACGAATTCCTTTTTAATGCTCCCTTCTGATGTATCATGAATGGTGTTTATCGAAATGCTGGTGCATGTCGTAAGAACTCCGAGCTGCGCATACTTCATCGAGTCATTTTCGAAGCCAAATACCTTCCCGCTTGCTAGAACCAAGGACGATTTAGAACACGAAACACTCCGCTGAGCTTAGCCATGTTCATGCAAGCTCTCGCCGAAGTCGTCTTTTATTGTGGAACGGCACCCACCAGATGTTTTTTGCTTTTCATTCTATACTACTGACTAATAGTTGGTAGACAAATTATAAACTGGACTTGATCTGCCATCTGTGTTCGTGAATCACGTAGCAAAAACGTTCAGCCTACAATTCCTACCCCATGGAATCATTTTGCCACGATTTAATTCATGCTGGGAGAGATCTGCAGTGGATATATGTTGCTCCAGAACTGGAACGCAGGCTCGAGAGGACTGATTTTGAATCGGGAGCTCTACCTAATAAGTTCACCGTTCAATGAATTTCATCACACGGCATAACACTCTTCCAAGTGGGAAGCTTGTAAAAATGAACTGCGGATGACTCTTAACAACAAAAAATAACCTTACAGTATCTCCACTCTTAGGCAATTGGTACTCCAGCTTCGATAATGCATCCTGAATAATCGCAGGCATAAGCCAACATGGATTTCAGTTTTGTCCAGTTGCGACAGTCTTGTAATAACCCATCGAACTTGGATGTGTTTGATCCAGCATATGTCTCTTCCAGGGGAAAAGCTCTCGGACCGTGGGCAATATTTCTCCCAATCCACGATTGTTTGACAAAACTCTAAGCCAGCACAACAAAATTATCACACTGGCAATGGAATTCCCAACCGCCAGAGAATTCCCCAGAATGAATACGGGAAGATGTCACCAGGACGTCCATATCCATGTGTACACCTGACTAGGCACACAAACAGATATGCAGTGGGAATATTAACAAATGTTTTATTTCGAGATTAGTGGGTCGTAGAATGTGTGAATATAATCTTGGGAATGGCCAAACGTCCATCCGTTTCCCGGCCGCAATCCCTTGGATGCAAATAACGTATGTTTCAGCTTTCTTAACAGCGGAATGGTGAAGCGAAATTGGCAGTAAAGACGAATGCAGCATTTCCGAGATCACGCCGAAAAACGACCGGTATCTCATCGTCTTACACTTCAATTATGGTTTGGTCTAGCAATATCTCAGCTTCTTGTGCACTGCAGAATGACAATGATCGAAAGTACAAAAAACGACGACAAAAGTTGACAATTACGACGATAGACCAACTAGTGGTTCTTTCCATAGTCATGGTGCAAGGCATGACCCGCAAGCAATCTCTAATCGGATAAGATTGTGTGCAACGGAAATTCAGTAGACTTTGAATAGTTTTCAGTACCCGCCAGTAAAATCATCGTTTGCATTCAAAATGTCCATCATTGTCCGAATCACCGTGAAAAATTTTTTAAATGTAGTAGGCGAATTTTGCTAGTCAGACGATACTCAATATTTTTTTCGTGTAGAAAATGTTTCAAGTTGTAGTTTTCGCGTATCAAGAGGAGCATTTTTCAGTCAAAACATTATTGAAATGCGTTTCCATCCCAAGGTGACAGAACCATCAGTGTACGCTTTGGTCTGGAATTCAAAAATTTGATTGCATTATTCACAATTACATTGATTTTAATAATAATAATAATAATTGTGAAATAAAAGGTTTGCATGTTTTTCGATGTGCCCTACGATCAGCTAAATGCCAAACTATGAATGCACTTTCGTAGTCTACAGAATAAACTGCAAAACTATTGTCACTGGCGATGAAAATTCCACTGGTTTATTCACGGTCGGTCGCATAGGGTTTGGACGAGGAAAGTGCAGTCAACACCAGATCCCCTTCTGAATCATTTGGATCTTGCATGAATGATAAATTAATATAAGGATTATACAGGGCTTTATCGACGGTTTAATGTTAATTAGGCCAGGCTAACGTTTCAAAAGAAGACACAAGGTCGATAGTATGGGTTTTGTTGTAGTCAGCGCGTTTCACGTGCAGATGAATGATTAGACATTTTCCGGAAACACAGGACCGATTTAGCGGTTGTCGCCGCTCGCCAGGTTTGCGTACCCAGACGAGTACAGAAGAGTACAGGCTGTGCATATTTCATGAGTGGCAACAGTGGTAAAAATGCTCGGGCGCTTCCATAGAATTTGATTCATCTGCTTACTACTGACATCGAAAGCGGCAGTCTAATCCCAGTTCATTCATGGGTCGTCAATATTGTTTCCCTAATGCAAGTCTACACGTATCCTGAAACAGTCAACAATCGATCAGAGCCTTTCGGAGTAATAAATGATCTGCAGAAGCGCATGCTCTATTGAGAAGCTGTGACAATGGTATTGAAATTACACTCACATTGGAAGGTCAGTCTCTTACATATACCTAGCCTAAATATTGCCAATATTGTCAACTTTTTACAGCTAATAAAACAACACTGTTAGCAGAGGCGGTTATTCCCCCGAATTGTAACGTCTACTAACATTATTCCATTCATAACAAAAACACGGGAGAAATCAAGTTTTTGACAAACTCATTAAATTACTCAATCCAGAAAGCCTTCGGTCCTTAGAACTACTACCTTTTATGGTGCATTCCTTGACTGGAAAGTTCATTTCCAGTGTCTGTTTAGACTAACAGAAGAAACAGATAAAAAAAACCTGTTTTAATTGAAGATGTTGTTTAAGCTATTGAAATGTTCCACTTTTCTCAGAAAGTTGGTTAAGCAAATTGGAAATGATTAAACCTTCGACAAAAATCGACGTCTTAATCTGTCAGACCACTAAATAATACCGCTACCCTAGACAGCGGAGCCCTGTCGCCGATAATCTGTCAGCCGAGGCCTCGCTAGTGCTTCTTCGCCTGTTCCGATTTTGGCTCAGATCCAAACCAAAAATGGAGCACTTCTAAACCAATCAAAAATGAAATAAGCTGCACCCAGTCTTGGCATCATCAAGCCCGAATTCTGATGTGCACGCACACGTAAGCGAAGCTGGTAAATTGCATTTTTATCTCACGGTTCCTAGAGAAAGTCGATCACCGCTGAGGTGATCTGCTTTTCCGTTATTCTCACACTACATTTTTTAACATAACTTTATTGGTAAACCCCAGGAGATAAGTGGGTTATTAAAATCCTCGGACCGGACATAAAGCTCACAGAGTCATTGATCCAGTTGGCAAGCTTCTTCCCAGAGCAATACGATTGGTACCCAGTTTGTAAATATCAGGACCAAATGATGGAAGGAGTGTATCGAAGAATCGATGCGCCGTGTATTGATTTTAATTGTGAATGATATAATGTTAATAACACGGCGTTGTTGGTAGATGTAGTGCTCCAACGTTTCGACCACCGTGGGTAGTCTTTCTCAAGGCAAGTTTTACAATTGTAGAGCTCGCCTTGAGAAAGAATACCCAAGGTAGTCGAAACGTTGGAGCATTACATCTACTCACAGAGTCATGTTGAAAAGTTGGGCAGCACAATCAGTTCGGTTCTTAAATCACTCTCGTTGGCATTTCCAGGATTCCAAGGAAAAAGGAATAAAGAGCAAAAATAAAACTCAATTTAAAGGTAGCTTTGCCGCAAAATTGCTCCTAACTGCTATAGAAGCCTTGTCAGACAAAGCAGACAGAAAACGGGATAGAAGTACACTCAGACAATCGAAGCAGGGTGATCTAGACGTTGTTCGTGAAGGCGATTATCATGGTCACGGGCAAAAGGTTTTGATAGGAAATCATTTTCAAAGTCCAACTGAATGCGTACAAACATGATGGTGCGTTAAAGTGATTTGGAACAGTGTGGCTGTTCCTGGCGGTACTGCGACCCACCCAAAATTGTACGAAAGGTGAGATCTGTCCACTTCCTCGGGTATAAACACAATTCATTTGGGAAATCCAGATATTTCTATCCATCCTAACGGAATGGTTAGAGTGGGACTCACTCACTGTCAAAAAAATTCGATTTCGTTCTTAATTAAATTAATTCGTAAACCATGAAATAAAGAACACGAAAATGGATAACACGTCCCAGAGCCACGTTCTTCTGAAGTTGTCTCCAGTTCATGTGACGTATGACCCGTCTTTCAGTTCAATTTACCATATTTGACTGATCTGTGAGTCATGCGATGCCATGTACTGTCTGTCCCGCATCTAGTTCGAGAAGCCGAATTATCGGGCGATAAGTCAGCTGATCAACAGTCTCAACCGGCAACCAGTCAGGCAGTAGTCCGACGGATTACAGCCAATAGGAAATGGCTTATCCTGAACATGATAAAATCGATAAGTATTACCAGCACCCGTGTCAGTGTAAACAAGCTGTCATCGCATAGACGCCAACAAATAATCTTTTTCTTACTCGCTGGACTCATCACCCGGGGAATTAGAAATTTCCCAACTTATGATGATTTTCTGTAAGATTAAATCTTTATCACTAGGTCAATAAAAATGATTTTGTACACTGGCATTGTTCGAAACTTCGAACGCAGATTACTGTCATTAACACAGTGCACTGAAATATGGTATCTAAATTAGTGGTCTAGCGGTGTCAATACGGTAATCGCCATTTGCTCAAGCCCAGAACAGTAAGGAATAACAACTAGTAAAAATGAATTTAACTAAACGACATACGATGACGGGAATTAAGGTCAGTCGGGCGATTCCATGGTTCACCTTGACAACTTCCAGGAGATAAACAGGCATAAAACGGGGGAACAAAACCGAACAACACATTCGTCGGTCAGTACATTAATCCAAAATGAATAGAGATAGGAGTGCATTAAAAAATAAACAGAAAAACAGAGAATCAGGGTTTGTGCCGGTTAAATAAGTCACAATCGTCTTATACATTCGAGTGTGAATCAAGAGTCAGCCCACAAGGGGAGAAACCTTAGCGAACTGTCACTTGGTAAGCAGCACCTAGCAAATGCGGTCAGTGCCTTTTATTCAAAACGATGCTAATTAATAACAACGTTCAGGATTACAATTTCTTTTCTTTTCTGCTTATCAATTTTTTTAAATCTTTGATAATGCTGGAAGTGAGCCTTTGCAGTTCACAAGCACGAGAGTATCTCCAGGGCGGATGGACAAAAACAGAGATATTGCAACCAACTAATCAATAACTAAGTACTAGGACCCAATACGGATGGTTTCTTTGCTTGTAAACTGAGTAGGCCTGCAAAAGTGGGATGTGCACGAAAGACTCATTACAAGAAAAAATGTTCGGTGCTCATTGAAATCAAATAAACTTCGGTTTTTTCCTGCTGCTAAGATGTATACTCTCCGTTTTGAGCTCTCTGACTGACGTGTACAAAAATGCGAATTCATTAAGTACCGGCAGCAAACAGGAACCAACATACGGCATTGTCGTGGCAAACACTGGACAGGTATCAATAGAAATTCGTATCTCAACAACTGGTGAGACGGACTGGCAACCGTACCTGTTCAAACGGTGCGACATACGTTCGAGTTGAAAGTGCTCGCTCTTCTATGGGGATCAGATGGAGCATGGTGGCCTCTGGAACACTCTGGTATGGTAAAACAAACTGACCAATTGATGAAATCATTAGTGAAAATTATAGTCGAGTCCATCATGGGGAAGCTAGACGCCAATCAAGGTATAAAAGGAGGATAGTACTGACAGTGGCTGGATCTCCGCATGTGCTGATCCAATCCAAGCTGCAGTCAGATTTTGTCGTCTCCAACTGGTAGTTAAAAATACAGCATGATCACAGATATTCTCACCATGGATGGCGAGATCAATCACCTAACAAACCAATTTTACAATCACCAGTATCATTCTTCATCTTACTTGTATCTGATTTTCGACTTAAGATGTTAGCTAACTGTTTCAAATTTACTTATAATGGAATTAAACAGCAATTATGTGCCGGAAACACTATCATGCCACGTGAAAAATGTGTCCAGCCTTAGGACTAATAGTCTGGAGTTGAAAAGCTCTTGATGACCAAATTTCTTGACTCCCTCTACAATCCCACCATAGGGCCATCTATCCAATAAAGCGTAACAGTTTAGCTTATTAGGGTCCTTGTGACTGCTCTTTAATATTGTGATTCTTAGATCTCAGGCTTGTGAACGTGGGTCGTAGATAACTTTTCGGGATTGCAGATCGACCATTATTTCTCACGGCCCAATATCGAACGCGCTGTCGTGAATGTGATGTGGCCTGTCTGTAAAGCTTGCTCCTCCACTGTCCTCCAAAAAATAAACAGGAAACAAAAACAAAAACCACAAAATTTGCACGGTATAAATGCAAAACAATCTGTTGTGTACAAGTATCAGGACTTTTGGACAATAGAATACCGAGCACGCATAACTGACGGGCGGCAATAACCACGAAAACAGCTGTGCTTCCGGGCAAAATTTTGTTCACTCATCCAGATTCTATTAATATATATATATATATATATATATATAGACGCATATTAGACGTATATCGTGTGGTCCTAAACCTGAGAAGAGGATAGCTGTGTCTTCTGGTATCGTCGTTCTTAGTGGGGCAACAAAACTCATTTTTTCTAACTTTTCACTCCGGATACATAAGAAAAGCCATCGTAAGCGTTCATGCGTTCTCCCGCGCTACTTGTCTGACATTTTCTGATAATCTTCTGTCATTATTCTCTTCTGAATCGATTGTCACTTTGTTTGCATCCGGCAAAACACGTGCAATTTCGATACAGTAGAGGATAGGTCTATGTGAATTCACTAGAACTGACGCAAATTAATCGATTTAAACAAAGCGAACACGGTTGTTATTCCGGTAACTTGACTAAGCCTCCTGATTTTAGTCTTTTTCATTATCTGCCTCGCATGTACAATTTGTTTGGAGAAAAAATTCGCGGCCGTCAATCTCTGCTCTCAGGTAATCATCTGCTAAATGAAGCCCCATACTCGTTTGTATGGCAAGCTCTGTGTGTGAGTCAAATCACTAAAGTAGTATTCTGTTCAAACAAATACAAATACATACATTCACATACAAATGAACATATATGAGAGATAAAAAAGAGACAATGGAACCGAATTGAAAGACACTGGCATGGTTCATTATCAGGGTTAACCATGGTGAAATAGCAACAATCTAGAGAAAGCCCCCATGATCCACTTTAAATCTCCGACTGCATTTGGATTCATTGTGTAGCCTATAGCTAGTGTGCTCATGTCCTCACGGGATAGGCATAGACTTTTGCATTCCTATCTGTCTCTGTGTCTGAATGACTGACGGGCTCCAGTAAGTACATAGACGAATGTGTACATACGCAAGCGCGGTTGCATGTGTATAAGTGCGTGTCTGCATGTGTCAGTGTGTTCGATGAATTTGCGCCAAATATCTCTTGCTAGTGCACAAAGTCAGGAGCTAATCATCATCACCAACATCGGTATATAGGTCTTCTCTTTGAATACGAACGTGTTTGTACACCCACACAAACATCCGTAGTCATACATAATCAACAGCATCCATGCTCGAAAGGCCTGATCAATAACAAAAGCAGTCGGAGCAATAGCAAGAACAACAACAACAACACCAACGACACAAGCAACAAGAGAGTATATCCACTTAGTACAGATGATTATTCTACGCAGTTAACCGGGTGAATCGGGATTCGTTGTAGGTTTATAGATAGGTATTTGTCAATAGTCCATTGTTTGTTCCTCTCATAGACAGGTATGTGTGTCAACGGCCAAGTCTATAGGCTGGGAAGTAGTAAGGCATCTGTTCCTTCACAAGGTGCACGCATACGGGCACACACACACATATAGACTACCGGCTAAGATGCACATTCGCCTGTATACTGAGGCTATCGTAGCCAGCATCGAAGGGTAATAGCATGCCAACTCAAAAGGGAGAATCGATAACCAAATGTTTGGGCTAACCAAGCGAATTCTTTCTAACACAATTGTCATTGTTGGCATTGATGCTGCTGTTTGTGTTATTGTTGTTGTCATGGTAGTGGTGATTATCGTTGCTCCAACGATTCGTTGTAGCACTGTTGGTCTTCGAAACTAAACCGAATGACGTTTGTTTCACGAATCTTATATGCGCTTATTGATCGGTGGATCACAACGAATTAGTGCAAGCAAAGCTCATGCATATGTATATATAATTTCGCACACACACACACACGCACCCACACGTACACTCCAACGCGCACACATCACCAACCATATGCAGATGCGTATGTGTACAAAACGAATTTAGCCCAATACCTGGATTGTGCACGTGTTCAGCTCCATCCGGTGGTCGTCCTTTTGCTACTGCTGGCGAAGCCTGGGGACCTAAGACTCGATTGCACGTTCGCCTAGAAAAATTGATGCGATTGATCAATGCACGCTGATCCAATAACCCCTGTTTGTGCCTTGCTTCAGACTAGCCATGATAAATTTGTCGACATCAACTGAAGCACAGTGGTCTGGCAATAATAAAATAACACTTACTGTTTAACTGGATGGAAAATGTTCAGTTCATCATCACACTGGTAGTTGTGTAATTTGAAGTGTCCTAAGCTAGCGTATCCCTATTTGCGTGCAAATCTCAGGGAGCAGAACGGCCACGCTATTCCGGCCGGAAGTTTCATTTATCTTGGCTCCCATTGAGGCATGGGACTCGGAATGCCTTATTGTTTTTGTTTTAATTCCAAGTTGTTTTTAATAAGGTCCAGGTGATAAAATGATATCCCTAAATGCTTCACTCAGACATGGTAATGAGACAGAATTCCCCCAAACAAAAGAGGGAAGAAGAAACCAAGACTCGATTGAACCGAGTGTGTCATGCACATCTTCGGACATGGAAAATAATGTCATCCCATATTTCACGCTTCCACTTCTACATAGCGATTAGGTGGTGATCGCGTTGAACATCCAAGAACACTGTTTCCAATGGGACCGAATGGGTTTTCGCCTATTCTAAAGTGTTGATCTCTGTGTCGGGTATTCAGCTAAGTAGGTAAGGGAATATATAGCATACGAGATGGCGATTCCGCCTGAATCTTTGCAAATGAAAGTAAGCATTTGGTGTTGATATGGGAATGATACATTCCTACCTAGCGAATAAATAATCCGACCAGTTCCGTTGTCGCAGCAAAGCCATAGTAGATCAAAATCTAGAACGACCGCTCACTGTTACATGAAGATGTTTTCTGCAGTGTGGGATTTCTGCTCACACCTCGACCAATATAGGTTAAGGGACCGAATTCTGCAAAAATGGGAGATTTTTTCCGTCTTATTCTATCTTACATAAGTTCAATTTGGGAGGAGGATAGATAGGTTAAGTGACCCCAATGCACGAACCAATCAGAGCAATCGTCGAACAAATTGACAAGAGCCAAAACTTTGCCAAACAGACATAGCCCGCTTTATCACCAGACGAGTACAGCATAGCTCGGACTCAGGTAGAGATTACCATTCTCGCAGCTGAGGGCTGCACTCACACAGGACAGACAAACCAACATAGCCAGAAGGAAGCCCAAAAGTACGAAGATAGCAGTTTTCAGTACGCGGCCAAATCGAACCGGGGTTACTCAGCTAGTCAGAACATGAACCTTGTGTGTACGATTTGAAAAAGAACAGTATACACGAAAGATCAAGTTCTGGGAACTAGCATTGGGGTCATTGTGCAATAAAGATGTAAACAAGACTGTTCGCCTTCTTGCTAAAAAATCACTCAAAGCGAGAATATGAAACTAGCAGCGCCGGTAAGTTCTGACAAACAGAAGATGACTTATTCAAGGAACAAACCTTCCATGGTAGCCAAATTCAGTATTTTCCTTGAGCTGTATGCTATAAGCTTACGTAATTTGAGGAGAGGTAATTCTAATTTACTACGGACAGAGCTGAATGCTTCCTGCCTCGCACCCGGGCTGTGGATAGTGAAACGGGATACTGATCCGGTGGTTTGCCGTGAACAGGATGGGCTCATGCCCACCAAATGAGCTCCCGCAGACCAGAAGACGCAGTGGGCAAAATTTATTGGATTACATCATGAAATCCCATTACAGCCCATTGGTCGTTGTGACGTAGTCGACAAAGTCTTTCTCTGTATTCGGAAATTCAATCTCTAGCCGTAGTTCAAAAGACAGAGTTCTCGATCACCGGCTTCACTGCGAGGAGCATAAACATTCGGTGATAAATCAGAGTTGAACAGGAGGTCCAGAGACTGGTGCTCAGGGCCTGGAGAGCGCCCAGTCATATGACGCTGCCTTGCAGACCAGATCTTCTGATCAGAGTCATACGTCTGAGCTACACGGGACGAACCATCCGTTATGACGGACAATCGCGGATGAGGAGGATGAATTTTTAGGGGATGAACGAACGACAGCTGACAATGCATGCATGTACCCGAACTGACAAATACGTACACATACACGTGAGCACCCATAAAATTCGCTGCAAGGAAGCAAAAGATTGTCCAGTTAGTCACCACGTGGCAGACCCCTATATCTATGTTTATTGTCCCCAGTCGTCAGATGCCTGCGCGAAATCACACTTGATGGAATTTTGTTCTGAATCTCACATAACTAAAGTTTATAACAAAGAGGCCAGGCAAACGTGCCTTTTTCTTTTCTGCTCCTTTTGCGTTGTGTTCTTTTTTATCATGTTCCCTCTTATACATCACTTTGGTAAACGGTGATGCAAAACAATTGTGAATTTACTCATTCGGATTAAGTCCAGAATGCCAGATTTCGCGCAACACCGGATACTTACTTGCATAATTTGCTTGTTATTGATACTTCTAGTCATGATTAAGGAGTGTTCTGATCGCCATGGTATGCGGTAAATAGAAAATGTCTCTTTGTCGCCGCTTGAGGCATTCACCCGTACATGCTAGAAGCACAAATGGATGTGACCATCACAAATGACACAAAGAGATTCTGGTGCCATCTCAAGAATTCTACCATCACATGCAAAGTGTCGATCAGCTGCAAGAAAAAAAACGATAACTGTTTGTATTTTCATGTATTCAGACCATCAATAACGGGTGTTCATTAATCACTGTTTAATTACATCTTGATGTGGATCACAGCTGTCTGTGGTGTTATTTTCAGTCGCTAAACATGCATTTCGTCTTGACCGAGTGATCTGTTAGTCAGGATGACGATATGAAGAAGTAATATTGATGAAATATCAGTCTGAAAGACAGGCAGATTTGTGTGGCAACTCAACAATATTTTTAGGATTCTTTTCGTTACAGCAAATGTGAGGGCAGTCTGTCCTGACAGACATCAATGAGTAAATTCTCAGGATTAGTTTCTCGTATGCAGTTTATCAATTTAAAAAAATAAAGACCTATATATATATATATTCCGGAAGAATTCCTTACTTTGTCTGTGTAATGATAGTTCTTCGTGATATGACCTATGTAATAACAGTAGTGATACTAATAATTAATAAATATATTGATGCTGTTAACAGGAATTATTACGAGTAAAAATGCAACCACCAAATTTTATCTGGAATTTTTCGCACTTAGTAAGTGATTGTTCACCCAACACGCACATCTCATTTTGGTTACTGAAATGTAGGCGCTAGATACGCGGCCGACAGATTCTTTGAAAACCCGAGTGAAAGCAGCGAGAAAAAACTTCGTGATGTACGTTTCTAGAAATTTCTTTCCAGAAGAAAAGCACATTGAAAAGCATATTACGATTTTTACAAACTGGTTGTGAGTTTTCTTTTAACTAAGGTGCATCATGTTTATTTTTATTAATTTTCTAGCTTCCTCTAACTAATTTCTTATTGGATCTGGTCCTTCTGAAGACACATTTATCTCGTATCCTGATCAATAGCACACTGCTTCCTCAAGGTGCTCATCTACAAACATCCGGAGCCTTTTCACTGGACTTTGTGGACAGTATCATGTTGGCCAAGTTTAATTAACATTACATAGAGGTTGTACTTTTACATCTGCTCATTGACTATGTCTCCTTACACTGGGTCAACAATCCCTCCAGACGATGTGCTGACTTGTGTGTAATCATCAAACTTATCTGTCACTCAGAAATTTGTTAGTTAGCCTTGTATGGAGACAGACATCGTGGTTTCTTTCCTTAACTGTTGGATGCTGTTTGCCTTACAGTACTTCATACTTTTTGACAGTATGGCTGAGGGCATCACAGACTCAATATCGCCAAAATGAAATTCATTTGACTGAGTTTGTTTTTGGATGCTATAATTCACCCTAATTCAACCAAGATACAGGATTTGTTTTCAATCAACGATTGAAAGACTTAACCACATCAATTCCGTGCCACATTTTCGTGAGGTTCTGATCGATGAGCTTGACGTTTGCATCATAAGGGTTTCAACACCAATTGGGGTGACATAGTCAGGGTGTGTGCGCAGTTCGTGTTGCTTTTGTGATATGCACGTGCGACAGTGCTCCTCGATGTGAGTTCAAACACGTCACAATCTTAAACGGACAACACAAGGGGAAAACTAGCATTAGTCAAAGTCCAGTAATCCAAGCAGCCGGTGTCAACACTTACACAACCTAATCGATTATGGTAGCTAACAGCTTGCTCGTTATATCTGGTGCATTCATAGGTGTACCATCAACCCGGAACTTTTATTTCTTCAGTTACACTGACCTCATAGTTAGACACTTGTTTTACTAATTAGGCGTGGTTGATTTGGCCCAAAACCTTAAAGACTAGATGTTTGAGTGATTCGATCCCGTCTGTTGTGGACTGCAGTTTCCATTTCGAGTATGTGTTTATTTGGTGATGTGGTTTCGTGGTTGTTTCCGAATAAGTAACTCATGTCCATGACTATGAGTCCCAATGATCTGACCTCCGGCTTTCATATCTAGTTGAACGATTTGCTATTCATCCGACTGTACACGTAATCGAATTTGGTGTGACCAATCATTTATTGGATCTGATGTGCAACAGACTTCCAAAACCCCCCTTGCGTACCTCGTAGTAGCTTGATTTGAAATGCTAATTTTTGCTCTATTTTACCTTCTACTTCCTCTACTGATGAAATAGCAATGTAAATCATTTTTCAGGAAGGGAGCTGCGGCCATCAAAGGTCTTCCAGGTGGGAAAGCTAACTGGCTTTGGGGGGTCGAACCCGCGACCTTCAGGTCGAAACGCCACGACCCTATCCGCTTGGCCACCGTCAGCAGGTTCGATGTGTCTCCGTTGGCCTTTGCAGGACGATATTGGGAGACAGTGAATCACATATCCTTGTAGCTTGTCTTTATTCATGTACTCGAATGGGTACATTTCCACCGGTTTGGTCAGTGTAACATTTGCCGCAGTCCTTATGCTTGGATTTGTATACGACGTTCTCTCTTTCAATTTTGAATTATTCTTTTGATTTCCATGCGGGATTTCTCAAAATTTCAGCTGGACTCTAAACCATCGTAATTCCTTCGGTTTGGAGCAACTGGCAATTATTTCAGATGCTTCCTTGATGCATTGTAGACTAATTATTCTGTCCTTTGGTCAATTTTCTTGTTTATCCCGTATGCGGTTACTATTGTTAAATTTCTTGGATATTGGTTCCGCCGGAACCTTTTGAAAAGGCAGTTTAGCTCTTGTTTACGCAGTTCAAGTGCGCTGAAGCTGTTCGCGCGCCCTTTGACTGGCTGCACTACAATTCTCTCATCGTTATTTTGTTGATTTCTTGTCCGATTTTTGGTTTGATTATGGCCTCCGTTCACAGCTACAACCGATAGGAAAAAGTCATATTCAATACAATACAATATAACTTCTCATGGCACAAGTAGAAAACTTCCTTTGTCCTGTTCCCGTGAAGAGATATGTTCCATTATGAGAAGTTTCGGCATATAAATATCAACTTCCGCAAACCAAGAAGAACTTGAGCGGTCAGAAAAATGAACTGGAAGTGGACATGCGGTAAAAGCAACCGAGTAATGATTTTGACTTTGTCACTGAGTTCGGAATGCTGTTCATCACGAGACCAAGAGCACGGCCATTTTGACTCGGCTTAAAACCCTATCGTCTAGTCCCCGAAGATTAGGGTACAGCGAAAAGTCTTCAGGCATAAAAAATTCGCAAGTAGAGTAGATAAACACAAAACTGTCATACAAAACCTTTTTAATGAGTAAGAACGGTGGCACATTAAGTAGGAGTAGCAAAGCCTGTACTTATTAAGCTTGTGACTAACTTCAGAACAAATCCCAAGTAATTATCACAACTAGCCTTTCTCCAAATGATGTAATGGCCATCAATCTTTCTCCTTTTACCCAAAAATCAGTATTTGATGACATATTTTCTGCGGTCTACGAATGAAAGCAATCAAAATGACTTGGGCTTGCATTCTTCAACTCCTTCAACATCATCATCTGCCCACGGAGAGACCGACAGACAGATTTATTGCCTATTTTAAGGCAAAGGTAATTGAAGATAACAATTAGCGATCCGTTTACTTGATTTTATGTATACGGTAGCTGAACCTTGATGCTCTTTTCTCTCCTCGCGGATACATTCGCCTCCAGCACGAGTGAACAATGTTGAAATAAATCACCTTGTCCATCTTCATATATGCAGCGGACTGCCGCCAAGTGGGGAAGTTGACTAGCCGTGGGAGGATTCGAACCTGCGATCTTCGCGTCCATCTGCTACGGTTTTGTCCGTCTGTCCATTGCCGGCCTATGGATCTGATGCTTAGCGATTTTAATTTTACTAGGGAATTTCTTTTAGGTCTTGCATATCATTTCCTGTTGGTTTTACCCAAAAAAATGACAACTTGAATCACGAAACTTTGTACTTGGGCATGGGGCAGTTGGTTTTGTGTTCCCACGCTTCAAATACCAAGTCTCTATCGAAAGTAACAGTATTGTCACATACTTTTTGTCCGTCCAAAAACAAGAACCATAAGCCCGTTCAGTTTTTTTCTTATCGATCAGAGGGTGGCCTTTACCAAGTTACCTTTAAATTATTTTGTTCAGAAATATACTTCGTAGGTCAATCTGTAAATCGCAATCGATCTGTCATTAGGAAAAGAAATCGATGCTCGGCTAACGGGTACAATTAGCAAATGAGCCTATGGATAGAGTCATTTAGAACGAGGAAAGGGAGGAAATACTTGACGACAGTAGAATTTATGATCCGTGAAGAACCTCAAACCGGATGATCATGATTTGCATCGATTTTTGTCCGGTCTACTGTCTGCTTGGGAACCGGAAGTGGAGCATGGAAAGCGTGGAGCAACTAAAAACTGTTTTTGTGCGCAGATAGAGGGATTGTTCCCTTACTAATCGAGGGAATTTATTCAGGGCACAGAAGGTATTCCTCGAAGTTGCGATGTGCACTACTTTTGAAACTATTGCGTCATTAGGTGACCTCATTATTTTAGTGCTGATTCATGCTTTTCTATCTTTTCACTTCCTTTATTGATGAAGTAACAATGTACATCATTTTTCAGCAAGGGAGCCGCGGCCAACAGAGGACTGCCTGGTGGGAAAGTCGACCGGCGGTGGGAAGACTCGAACCCGCGATCTTCACGTCGAAACGCCACGATCCTACCCGCTTAGCCACCGCTTGTGTTTCTCGCGGATTCTTTCAGATAAGCACCTGGGTGCGCTGCCAATAAAATTTGTCCCACAGGAATACATGAATTAACGTACAAGGCTGTTTTCTGCCATAACAATATTACTGGTCGGGATGTGAACATTAACTGAAGCTTCGATGTGGAACACGATTTGCGGATAACGCTTCCTGGTGATCTTTGCACTAGCTGTGCCAGCTTGTCGCCATTGATTTACGGGAAGACGCAAATGGAGTTTGTTTACACAATCATCCATTTGTTATTTTCGCTTCTGTTTGAATCAATTTATCCAGTCATAAGATTTAGGTGACCATTTTAAACAAAAATCTGGCGCTCAGTTCGAGATTTTGCTTCACTCTTTGTTCTGATTGTAGGCCCGTCAATTAAATTTCATTTCGTCGTAAGGAATGCAAAGATGTGAGAATGGATTTTTGTAATTCATCCTTCTTGGCTTTTTTGCGCATCAGTCTCCGGACTGTTCTCTGTCGGTTAGTAAGTAGGTTCATCAATGACATACTATTGTTATATTCCATTTATTTTGTGAATTTTTGCGTTAACGTGAACCAAGTTGAATGCAGTTAGAATTGGACTTATTTAGACAGAACATAAAATAAGTCATCCGTATAGTGGATGCCTAAACAAAAGCCTTCAACAGACCACTCAGATGGTGACTTTCTCAATTCTATTGTGTGGACATTGGCTAACGGCGATCTACATGGAGATTTCAAAGCCTTTCGATGGTATATTTGAACACTGGGCCTTAATATGAACGAAAGCTGCTTCTTCCAGTGATAAACCTGCCTTTACCGCATTGCTTATCACGTAGCCACACTGGAAATCGGCAGTCTCACTGATTAGCACATCGGTAAAGGGTCGACTGAAGTCTAGGAATGACAACTGTCATCTTTTCATTTTTGGATCACTTAAACATTCGATAATTATTGATGAATCTCTGAGACTATAGTTAGTCATTCTCCGGGTTTTTTTATTATTCATGTCATTCACCATCGGAATGGAAGGAGCATGCCGCATAGACGTTGGTGTCCACTACACGCGCAGAGGAGCGGAGGCAATTTTGATCCTGAAACTTCAAGTGGCTCGGCAACGCTCCGGGCAAAAGGGTTGTTAACCATTTGGGAAATGCATGACGGAGTGAATTACACATATTTTAAGGATGGATTTCAAAAGGACTTAATTCTTACATATTTTTCATAGTCTAAATTTATTAATAAAATTGATTCTTGCCGGCCGAATTAGTTGGTCGAGTTTATACTAAGTCCATTCCTTCAAAATTCTCTAAGTTTTGGGTATAGACTTCTTCATCTCGTAGGTTTTATCCTTGTTCTTTTTTTTGAAGCGCTGCTCTAATGTGCTTAGTGAAAACTTTTCGACAGTTAAAAAATTTAGAAGTCACGAAATATATATATATTTGTATATATTTAAAAAGCCTATCGATTAATCTATGTGGGAAAAATGTTAGAAAGTGGACAGATAGATAATTAGGTAGGCATACTTGCATGCATGTATGTGGTTGAGTTCATCGATCGAAGTCGATCGGATTGGGAAGAATGGTACAACTTGTTAGTACGGATCCCACAAACGAACCAATTGTGCCACTAAAGAGAGCTGACTCCGTGACTTCGAATAGAACATGTCCATACAATACAATTATTTAGATGCTCAGTGGGTCACGGAGCACGATGTGGCACATGAGTGCAGAAGTTGAAGGACCACCTATCCCCTTGGGGTGCGCCAAGCCAGACAGATGTGACGACCGAATCGGAATTGGATCGATAGGAAAGGTTCATGGGAGAATTGCATCCAGTACGAGCCAGTAAGGATTACGCACTGCCAAACGCGACCATAATTGTCATCCAGGAAAGTTTTCAGTTCGTGAGCCACATCTTTCATCTCCTCATCCTTGCCACCATGCTTATTGACAATCTCCTTGAATTTTTCGGTCACTTCAACTTGACGTGGTTGTGACATCGTGGTCGCAATCATCTCGATATCCCCGCCCAAACTTGGTGCCTTACCAGCTCGTTGATCGGCACGTTGTTTCTGTTCCACACGCCTATATAAAAGGGGCAGAAAGATGAAATATAGAAAATGCCAAACCCAATACCAGTTATTTTATTACTCCACACTCGGCGAGAATCATCGCCTACATGGAACTGTAAACTTAGCCGTTTGCCAATGTAACCACTACAAATATTTTTTTAACCAACCAACAGGCGAATGGCAATAACACAAAAGTTGACCGTAACTTCTGAGTTTTTCACCCCAGTTTATGGCCAGTGGTGGCCATAACGGATAAGGTCCTGGCGTTTGGACTTGAAGGTCGCGGGTTCGAATCCTACCACCGCCGGTCAAATTCCCCACCAGGCAGTCCTCTGCTGACCGCGGCCCCTTCCTGAAAATTGATGTGCGTTGTTGTTCCATTAATAAAGGAGGCATAAGACAAAAGATAAAACGTTCTGATTGCTGACTGAATTCAATCCACTCGTTCGAGTTGGGTCTACCTATCGGCAACCAACATATGAATGTAAAACGAAAGCAAACCTTGAGTGCCGTGCAGACGGTGTATGCTAGAAAACAACAAAATAGAATTGTTTTAATCAAGCTTCTGGCATGTTCCTCACTGCTTCCATCCCATTGAACCATAAGACCGATACAAGCGAACTAAACAAAGTGGTAAATCATTGCTGATTTGCAATGGGACTGTAACTGATGTCAAAATGAGCTGCCTGTCGATGTAAAATCTGATTGATTTACATTAAATCTCGATGGCCCCATTGTTACAGTAAATCTTCCGGTGTTGCGATTAAAGCTAATAACATAATCAGTAACATTAATAACGTTCTTATTAGTGTTAACACCTGCTCTACCGTTGCCATTGTCATAATGCAACTCACTACAATTGCTGATAGAGTAGTTTACTGCTTCCCAACTATTCCGTGGGTTTAAAGTGAGTACATCATACTGTGAACGCCTTTTAAGATACTGGAAATGTCAAATCCTCAAGGAATTTCTATGTACTGTTCTCTAGTAATGAACAAATCTGGCGCTTTTCACATAGTTAAGTGATATTCAGCTTAAGAGAAATGGCTAAATTCTGACTTTAAACCAGCCACGATTGGCGTACGAAACATAGGGATTTTGAATCACTGGCATCTAGTTGGAGGACTTATGTCTGACACAATCCCAAAAATACAATGGGTCACCGGCTCTCATTTGGTTGCGACATCCTCAGACAATCACAATATTACGCAGATTAGACGTTTTGTCCAAGCGGACCAACAATTAACCACTTTATTCATTTGAACCGGGGTGGGGGATGTTACAATAAAGGTAGTAGACTGGGATCCAGGCAAACAATGCACGATGCGCCCGCAAACACAGAACGATCCCAATGATATCATGACCACGAGTGCTTCAAGCCCGATCATTTGACGCACGAAGACTGACGTGAGAAAGTGCGATTGCATCTTGGCTGCAAAGAGTTACCACGGGAGTGGGATATCATATCCCAGTTTCGGAGATACAACATACATCAATTTTGAAAACTTCAACAGTTCTAGTTAAGGCAGCTTGTTGACCTATTTGGATGAGTGTGCGGACATTGCAGACACCCAACTGGATTGGATATTTAGGTTCGAATAATGCTTCCCAGCTGTTTCTTCCCCTTTCACTAATGCTGCCGTCAAATAAATCCGTCGACGTGCGATTATTCGCAGCAACTTGCATGGTTCCAACATCGAAAGGATGAAAATTCCAAAGGTTTCCTGATCGAGGGATGTTGGCGATTTTCGGGCTATTGATATTTTGCGGTTACCTAAAATGCAATAAAGATTTTCCTGTGGGATCCTTAGCCGGAGCCTTCGATTTGAATGTCTCACGTGGAAGGTATTGTGGGTGATAGCCCGGTGCTGGGATTTGAAGCAGACATGTTCTTAGCGTTACCCACCTCGTACGAATCAACACAGACCACGGTCTTGAGTATGCTGTGCGATGTTCACCGGCTTAAGAATATCAATTGTTGATTTTAGTATTTTGCCCTAACTGGGATCTGAAACAGCGTTAGGCAATGGTTGTGGCTTACGTTGAAGGTGACCTCGCATCAAGGTCATCTGATCTCGCCGTGTTAATCATTGACATTGTTCCCGTAACGATGAGGCAGTGAACGAGAGACAGTATAGTCTTTTAGGCACCACAATGTACAGAATAGGGAACTGATTTCAAAGTACCTGTGTAAAGTTTTCGATTTACACTTTTCAAGCATTTCAGTCTTAACAAAACCATCTTTTACAGCATGCTGAACAAATAAATCATCAGGAACAAATCAGTCATATTCAGAGTGGCCACAAAGTAGCTCAAGAAATGATTTATTTTCCCTTATTCTCATACAGGTTGTTCCCGGTATTTCGTGCACCGTCGTCTAGATAGACTTAAATAATACCTAAACGATCCGAACGTCAGCAGATATGCAGTGCGAATTAGTCGCACAACAAATCAAGAAATATAAATTTTACTTGTAAAAATCTAAAGCGCTGATCGTCTTAGGCTAGATACCCGTTAATTTTACTGATGAAAAACTGGCATACGGCGAATTGAAAACACAATTACAGAATGAAATTTTCTGGAATTAAATTCTTTAATATAGTTGTCCCTCATTCTTATTCCCGTCCAAGTGTTGTGCTTTCACACGAATAAAATGAGAAACTCTATACCAACGGGTCAAAAGAGAATGCGATCCGGATGTGGAGAATTCAGTTGTTCTGATAACGGAGAAATTCTCCCAGATCTAAGAAATTGGCAAATATAAAATGTGACAGTGTCTACGAGAGAGGTTCCGTGATTTACTCTACCAAATTTTTTCTACGTGGAGTCGTTCGTTTTCAGTCCGACATTTTTCGGGTAAAAGTACACTTGGGTGGTTGGTATACTACGCATACAATCCCACCTTGGCTTGAATCTTGATTTTATCCCATATATGTTTCGTTTCTTGCTTCGTACATACTTCGTATTTCTGAAACTACTTGAAGCACAGAATAGAAGCGATTTTATATTATGGATGATGGGTGCCACATGGGAATGGATAAAAATTACTGGAAGATAGTTGCGCGACCGTCGTATGCCATTGTTTATTGATACTGGATTCCGAGCAATACACGCGCCAAGGTGTTGTGATTTAATATCATTTTGCTCTTCCTAACGAGCTCATGATGAGTCATGGTTGATATATATGTTATAATATATATGCATTATATATATATATATATATGTATGTCACCCCGCGTTCTATCCCCAGCTAGGAGTGACGCCACGGTTGCAATTAATAAAACAACTGATAGCACTTATATCATGAATATGACAGATGTTCCAACCTACGCTAATAAGAGCAATGCAATATCCACTAATTATGTTACCACCCGTATTTAGAGCATCATTGCTTCTACTTCCGTTGATGTCATCATTTTTACTATAAGTACATTGCCTAGATCAATAATATTTACCCCCAGCAAATCCGTTTCTGCTGGAATATCTTAGAAAATCGATCAGGTAAATAAATGCTGAATATGTTACTTGGTACCGTGTAAACAGTATAGCACTTACATTTCGTCAATTCGTAGTCCAAGACCTCGACAGAATTCCATCAGAGTAATCTTGCCGTCAGAATCGGCATCAAAATGTTTCATCCATTCCTGAAACGGAAAACGGAACAAACCAGAGAGAAAGAGAGCGAGATGTTAGTGCGCTAGGAATCAACTTCCAAAATATTTCCCTCAACCTACGTGATCAAATCTATGAGAGGTGAACGAAGCATCAAATTATTTGCTGTTTTAAGACCCTAGTTTTCTTTTAGCTCGCTGATGGATATACGGTTGAAACGAACATGGTGATGAGGAAAATTAATTTGATAAGAAATGACAAAATTCTATTTTCTTTGTTGACCACAAAATCCGGATTCGACCGTATACCGGCGCCGGGATTGAATATTTTCAACTCACATCTATTTTTTCGGCGGGAATGTTATGCTTTTGATATGCGGCCATCAATTCGTTTCTGTCCACTTTCTCATCGTTATTTTTGTCCAATTCCATGAACCAGTCGATCAGGGATTCCACATCGTGTAATTTGTAAGCGGTCATTGTCGGATGACTGATTACCAGCAATGCACGGGATCCGGCGACTAGCCAAACAAGTTACCTGTCTTCCCGAATGTCGAAGTTGACTGACGACAATCCGGTAACTATTTATTCATTTGCTCAAGATGGCAAACCAACATACGTCACCGTACGTCATTACACATGCACACATCTCACCGCACGCAGGCGCACAAACACATATGCACATATGGAATACCAAACACGAATACGAATCCAAACATGAACGGCTGAATACCAGTAAATCAGGTACTACACAGTTTTGTAATACTACGTATTGAGTGAGTAGTCACAGCTAAAAGAGAACTCACAGGGGGGTCTTTAGTGCAAAAAAATTCAACCACCTGTCATGGATGATAGATAACGACCAATCACTGTCTAAGCATACCTTCATCAAATGAAGCAGAGGGAGAGAGAGAGAGAGAGAGCAAAGTCCAGAGCTCTTCCTTCCAACTCTTCATGTTATCCCGCATCGTCATCGTTGGAGAGGGACTTGTGTGAAGATGTGTGAAACGACCCATCAAGACCGGTTGGTGATTCTATTCTGTCTTCCACCGTAAACGCACTGCACCAGTAAAGTGTTGAGTAGGCCGGAATGGGAGTGCCAGTATCATTTATAGACAACTGTTTCATGTCTTCTAAAACCAACCAAAGATAAACGGGTTGTGATCAGATAATCATTTGTGCAAAGAGTTTTATAGCAACGTGGAGATACCAGCTTCGTCGTGCGGTTAGAATGAAGATCGCGAAAGACCAACGATGAAAGAAAGCAGTGAACGATCAGTTTAGCGACAAATCTTCGTGTGTTTGGATGTGCACATAATACAATGGAGTCTCCGTTTCTCGTCATTTATCTTATTTTAACCATGAAACGCTTCCATCAAATAAAGGAAGGTAAGGCTCTTCACTGTTGCCAATTAAGTACCGTGTTTTTCAAATAATTTATTCATATTTCCTACAAACCCCACTGACTATGAGGCGCCCCGTGGTCTTCCTTTAAAACCCTTATCAATACGGTCAGTTCGTTTGCACAATTCTTAATAATAGACTCATTCGCTTACTAGTGGGCATCTGTGGCCATAACCTTATCGTATCCCCCCTACGATCTTTGATCTCCCTGTTTTGAGTAATGTGAAGTAAGCCGAATGAAATAGGCAAAACCGATTTGAACTCTCGACACTGATCGGGGTGACGTGATAACACTGCCTCCTAAAAAACCGTTGCCAAAACAGTGATCGAATGGGCCCCACATGCGGTTATTTGGTCACCGATTATGTTTTTCCTTTTCCTTACATCTGACAAAACAAACCCCGCATTTTATTGCACTCAGCGTGATAAGCTATTGTATCATTTGAATCATCCTTCTAGATTCAACCGGAACGATTTGGTTTTCTGTGAATTGTATTCGCTTAATTAGTCGTCATCCGAACTTCAGTATCAGCTCCCAAACCTCAGGTCTTCTGATTAACGTTATAGTCGGGACGCCTCAGACTCGACGTTTGCTGTCACTAGTGCTCACCAGCAACACACATCCAAAATCACATCCAGGGTTTGAATGCTTGCCGTTCGCATATAAAGTTTACGTAGTCCCTCTGAACTGCCCAACACTCCGGTCTGATCCAAATCGCTGTATCAAGGTTGTTCACCTACGATTTCTCGTTTTATATGATTTATCGCTCTCAAATTGACCACATTTGAATGACTTATCGGTGTAACAACACAAGCATCTTTGTTATCGTGTACAAGGATGTGATGAAAACCAACCGAACACGACACTAACATCAGGCAGGTGATAAAATTTTACACGCACAATATCAAAGGAGTAACCAATATCAAGTGTATCATTTTGTAAATATAAAACATGCTGAATGCTATACACCACTTGTTGTAGAAGATTGGGAATTCTGTCGACAGCGAACAACTACGGCAGCAAATGAGATTGAAAAGGGTATTTTGCTAGTTTGGATGCAGTACGAAGCGTCAGACGTTGCGGCGAAATCTAGTCCAAACACTAAGTGTTCCCGTGTCGTTTGAACTGAACAGTCACGTGATACGTGCAAAGCGGTGCACACAAATTAGCGTTTCTTGTGACTTTCCATTCGAGTTCACGACTGTAAGATTGCGTGTCAGGATATTTTGTCTTTATTTACAGTCACTTTCAATAAATAAAACTCGACCTACGTACATTTTGGAAATCGGTAAAGAAAATTCTCAGTATTCTTTGAAATAAGTGAAATGTAGAGAGGATAAAATTGTCCGGTTGGCTGATAATGAGCAAAAGTGTGCGATTAATTACTTCTGCGCCGATTTTCAAAACTTTTCGCACTTCTTTAGCTCATGCTTCGAATCCACGTGGATACAGGGAAATAACATCAAGTTAGTTGGCAAACACCTTACCTACCAGCCTATCTGTCTAACTATCTATATTATTGCACAATTCTGTCTGCGTATGTAACGATATATTTCCACATCTATCCAACTAAATATAAGATTCTACCAATTCATAAATATCTCTCTCACTGCTTATCTAACCATCCATCTATCCACCTATCTATCTATCTATCTATCTACCTATCTACCTATCTATCTACCTATCTATCTATCTATCTATCTATCTATCTATCTATCTATCTATCTATCTATCTATCTATCTATCCAAATATC